>OY744553.1:49978329-49983329 GCA_963556195.1 Sepiola atlantica | reverse complement strand
TTTTTCGCCACCTTTGGGGGCGGGAGAAGGGGGGGGACGGGGGCACAATGGGCATTTATAACCCCTCTAAACTTTTGCTGCCATGGTTTTTCAAAATGCAACGAACACACACAGAGGAAGAAAACAGATACACACCTACGCGCGCACACGACCAACCACCACCTTTATTTTATGGAAATCGCTCCAGACAAGGCATAAAGCCACTTGATATAAAAAGCTAGATTATGAGAGTAGAAAGTGGACTTTCGGTTTACTTTTGGCAGTCTCGCTTCCCTTATTTTTGTTCATCGGCCGAAACGTTGTGCGAATAACACCCAAGATGAGAACAGTAGACAGAACACTCCAAATAATACAGTATGTCAAAGTTTATGAATTTTCGAACGAAATCAAAGTGGAATAAACAGTAACAGTGGTTGTGACTCAACGGGTCACGGGTCAACGGGTCACGGGTCAACGGGTCACGGGTCAACGGGTCACGGGTACGTCTAGTGCTGACAAACGTAAAGTCTGACAGAATAAAGAAACACGGTGGCTAAGTGGTTAACGACGCGGACTGAAGACCTGGGTGTACCGGGTTCGAATCCAGTTCGTTCCGCAGAAACACTTTGATAAAAAAAAAACACGGTAGAAGGTGTCCACTTTCTTTGCAGCAGCCTTGGCAATGTCTTCTGTGTTTTTTTTTCAATTCATGTTAGCTGTGAATGTTAGGCCAAGTAGTTTGAACGTAGATAGGGTGTTATTTGGCATTACAATCGGTGGTTGAAGAGGTTTCTTGAACTTCACTTCGTATTATCGGGTAATACTGTGAAACTGCAGTTAGGAATTGCGCGACACTTGCTTTGTGGCTAACCTCCTGGAGAGGAGATAAATAATATATTATGTTCAACTCAAGCGTGACAGATAGACAATAGACCAAAAAAGATTCATGGGGGGGGGGGGCTTTCTGTTATTAGTCACGAGAGAGTGGTTTTATGGCCGAGTGCCGCCATGTTTCATGTCTCCCATCTGAGTCTGTGGCCATTACGAATTCAAAATTGAAGTTATACTTGGACATTAGACACAGATTCTTTACTTAATACCCTAATCCGACCATCTCTTAAAATCTCAGTACTTGTGTTTACATTTCAGATACAAAATATTTCGCTCGCATATATATATATATATATATATATATATATATATATATATATATAGAGAGAGAGAGAGAGAGAGAGAGAGAGAGAGAGGGAGAGAGAGGGGGAGAGAGAGATTATAAAGGACGAAACGTATACGTACATAGATAATAAACAAAACAAATATTTATTATTTGTAGCTCCTAGAAAACTCGTCTAGATGGGCACTGTAAGTGTAGTATTAACACACCATGACGTCGCTAGCTATATGTGCATCGTTCCTTTCATTAAGTAAAACGCTCTTATGACGCCAAGCCGCCAGATACAGTGTTAAAATTATCATTGTTTATTCGCTGGCCGAGTGGTTCAGGGCGTCGGGATTTGAGTTGAAAAATACTCGGAATCCGGGGTTTCGAATCGCATGACCGGTAGTGAATAGTCATATCTCTATGCTTATGAGTCCCGATTATAAAGGACGAAAGGTATACGTACATAGATAATAAACAAAAACAAATATATATATATATATATATATATATATATATATATATATATATATGCTCTATCATAAGTAACTGTTCCCTCTCAACTTAAATGTCCCTGACAAGCAGCAAAATCTTTCCTCTTCACTGTAGAGGTCCCCAGATGCCAAAAAGCTTTCTACTCCAATAGTATTTTTCTCCAACCGCTTGCCTTAGAAATCCCCTCCCTGCTCCTTGTTTCTCTAGTTGATGAAAATATTTTTTTAAAGATAGTTCACCCCAAACAAGGCAGGCCGCCACTGTAGACGTATCGGGGCTACTGAGAAAAAGGGTGAAAGTTTGAGGGGGTAGAGTCAACCTAAATTGGGAGCTGCGCAGCGAGATGTCTGTTTACATTAGTTTTAAATTTCTTCATAGTTCCAGAGTCCAGCAACACGAGGAAAGTAATGTGAGCAAACAGCTCGTTGCACAACTTAGGATGCCTCTATAAACCTGGCCTCTAGTTCACTCGAATCAAAACGAATCGGCGTCAAAATCAAAACTAGGCTGGTTTTCAACATGAAAAAAATAATGAAAAATAAATAATGAAAGAAAAATAATGAAAGAAAAATAATGAAAGAAAAATAATGAAAGAAAAATAATGAAAAAAAATGATGAAAAAAATAATGAAAGAAAAATAATGAAAGAAAAATAATGAAAAAAAATAATGAAATAAAATAATTAAAGAAAAATAATGAAAAAAAAAATAATAAAAAAAAATAATGAAAAAAAATGAAAAAAAATAATGAAAAATAAATAATGAAAGAAAAATAATGAAAAAAAAATAATTGTAGAAAAATAATGAAAGAAAAATAATGAAAAAAAATGATGAAAAAAATAATGAAAGAAAAATAATGAAAGAAAAATAATGAAAAAAAATAATGAAATAAAATAATTAAAGAAAAATAATGAAAAAAAAAATAATCAAAAAAAATAATCAAAAAAAATGAAAAAAAATAATGAAAAATAAATAATGAAAGAAAAATAATGAAAAAAAAATAATTAAAAAAAAAATAATGAAAAATAAATAATGAAAGAAAAATAATGAAAAAAAAATAATAAAAAAAAAATAATGGAAAAAAATAATGAAAAAAAAAATGAAAAAAAAAATAATGAAAAAAAATAATGAAAAAAAGATAATGAAAGAAAAATAGTCAAAGTATTTTTTTTAATGAGAATTTATTAATTTTCTGAGGAAGAAAATCAAGGAATTTTTGTTAATATTTTACGTGAAAGTTAAAAGTTAATTTTTAGGTAATTTCCAAGATTTTTATGCTTTTGTGGCTTTCTTGCCACAAATACATCGTGCGGGTCACGTGACGTACGGATGATTATAAATTTTAAAAAATAAAACGTTTTTGTTAGCATTTCTGAATAACAAAAATTAATATTTACACTTTCACATTTATAAAACTTTTTTTTTAAATTTCGACTTCCGCTTCCTTTTTTAAATTTATAATGATTGATTACCTCCCCATAAGATAACGTTAGAATTGATGTTTTTTGAAAACATTTTACATGGGGTTAGAAAATGTTATCAAGTGTAATAAAAAGTAACGTTATTAAGAAGAAAAAACTAACTTTCGGTTGATAATTTGTTTGTTAAAATTAATTCAATAAAATGTCATTTTTTCAATGTAAATAATAACTTTCGGTTCATAATTGGTTGGTTCAAATCAATTCAATGAAATGTTTTATTATTATAGTATATATTTTATTGATTTCAAACACTAAATAATTAATAATAAAATGTGTTTTTGGAGCCGGGATCAAAGTGTAGTATCTGTTCCGATGGATACTGCACCCCATAGACTGGTATTGTCTTGGCCTTTGGGGCTTGATTTACGCCGGTCTGTGGGTTTGTCCTGGGCAGTTCTAGGAGGTCCAACCGTCCCAGGCTTTGCCTCCCCTCTTTGGGGAGGAATAAGTTTATTGCTTACTGTCTGAGGCGCCTCTACCGGGGAATGCCGACGGGGCTGCCCAGGCATTTTTTTAGGCTAGAGTGCTCAACTACTCGGGCGCTGGTTTTTCAAATCCGACTTTCCCGACCTTGTGTCACATCTTACCGCTGTGGGAGGTGGATAAATAACTGTAAAATTATTTGTTTATTACTACATTAAACTAAAAATAATAATTAAACAATTGCAGCAGCAGCAGCATCATCATCATCATCATCATCATCATCATCATCATCATCATCATCATCATCATCAAAAAACTATAATTCGAAGGATCAATAATAAAAATAATAATAATAATAATAATAATTCGCAAAAACCCGAAATTATTAACAAAAACGTTTTATTTTTCATTTCTGGTCATCCGTACGTCACCTGACACAGTATTTGTTTCGAGATTAGACAGGAAGCCACGAAGCCACGAAAGCATAAAAATCTTGGAAATGACCATTTTTTTTATTAGATGAATTGTGTTTTTTTTTTGTTGTATTTTTAACCAAATTAATGCAACAATGATTTTTACAGATTTTTTTTTGCCTTTTATATTTTGGTAATGGTACGGACAAACTGACACGGACAAAACGGAAACGGACAAAATCCGGGTTAGTTTATGGTTAGGATTAACGTTAGTTAAGTTTAGTTTAGGGTTAGGTTTAGGGTTAGTTTATGGTGATGGTTAGTGGTTAGAATAGGGTGAAGGTTAGTTTAGGTTAGGGGTAGGGTTAGGTTTAGAATTAGTTTAGAGTTAGTATAGGGTTAGGGTTAGGGTTAGTTTAGGGTTAAGGTTAGGTTTAAAGTTAGTTTAGGGTTAGGGTTAGGGATAGGGTTAGTTTAGGGTTAGTTTAGTTTAGGGTTAGTTTATGGTGATGGTTAGTGGTTAGATTAGGGTGAAGGTTAGTTTAGGTTAGGGTTAGGGTTAGGTTTAGAATTAGTTTAGAGTTAGTATAGGGTTAGGGTTAGGGTTAGTTTAGGGTTAAGGTTAGGTTTAAAGTTAGTTTAGGGTTAGGGTTAGGGTTAGTTTAGGGTTAGTTTAGTTTAGGGTTAGTTTATGGTGATGGTTAGTGGTTAGATTAGGGTGAAGGTTAGTTTAGGTTAGGGTTAGGGTTAGGTTTAGAATTAGTTTAGAGTTAGTATAGGGTTAGGGTTAGGGTTAGTTTAGGGTTAAGGTTAGGTTTAAAGTTAGTTTAGGGTTAGGGTTAGGGTTAGGGTTAGTTTAGGGTTAGTTTAGTTTAGGGTTAGTTTATGGTGATGGTTAGTGGTTAGATTAGGGTGAAGGTTAGTTTAGGTTAGGGTTAGGGTTAGGTTTAGAATTAGTTTAGAGTTAGTATAGGGTTAGGGTTAGGGTTAGTTTAGGGTTAAGGTTAGGTTTAAAGTTAGTTTAGGGTTAGGGTTAGGGTTAGGGTTAGTTT
>OY744553.1:49955829-49970829 GCA_963556195.1 Sepiola atlantica | reverse complement strand
CGAAATGTGCGCCAGTGTTGGGTCAAAGAATGAATATTTTTTATATATAAATATTAGATATTATTCATTCCGGGTAACGCTGATCAAGAATATACCAACTCTGGGCATCTTTGTTTTGTAGTTTGGGACTTTTAGATGGACATATACACACAGACAACTGATCTTTATATAATAGACTATTTCTTATGTTTCTTATTTGGAAATTAATTCAACAGTAATTACCCGCCCAACCCCGCCCCCTCCCTTACGTTTACAAAATTATCGACGACGGACAGACAGACAGAATGACAGAATGACAGAGAACCTGCTCGTTATATTATAAATGGATGACTTATTCGTTCTGATAACATAAAGAAAAAAAAACACCCACTTTTTATTAAAGAATGGTGGATTCTTTCCGAATTTGTTTTAGACGGCTGTATCTGACATTCTATTTGCTTTCTCGCTTCCCCTTACCTCTTGGAATGATTTCGTCCCGGTGCATGCTTTACTTGCTAACAAGATTGAAGTACACACGCATTTTATATTCATGGGGAAGAAGAGAATTAAACTCTATATGATGTCTAGTCGGCGGACATACATGGTAAGCTTGTCATAATAGTGTTCCACGGCGAGCCTAAAACATTGCATTACGCTTAGATTGGTAAGTTATTAGTAATGATCTTAAGAGGTCGATCTTTGTCGAAAGAGGGTTATAACAATATTTTATTTTTAAAATATTTGTTTAAATTTTACCTCTTTATCTCTCTCTCTCTCTCTCTCTCTCTCTCTCTCTCTCTATATATATATATATATATATATATATATATATATATATATATATATAGTAAGGCCTCTGCTATTCGCGAAGGTACGTTCCAGACACACCCGCGAATAGCGAAAATCCGCGAATAGATATTGATACCTAAAAAGCGTCGAATAGATCTAGATACCTAAAAAACCGCGAATAGATCTTGATATCTAAAAAAACGCGAATAGATCTTGATACCTAAAAAACCGCGATTAGATCTTGATACCTAAAAAACCGCGAATAGATCTTGATATCTAAAAAATCGCGAATAGATCTTGATACCTAAAAAACCGCGATTAGATCTTGATACCTAAAAAACCGCGAATAGATCTTGATATCTAAAAAAACGCGAATAGATCTTGATATCTAAAAAAAACGCGAATAGATCTTGATACCTAAAAAACCGCGAATAGATCTAGATACCTTAAAAACCGCGAATAGATCTTGATACCTAAAAAACCGCGAATATATCTTGATACCTAAAAAACCGCGAATAGATAGTGATACCTAAAAAACCGCGAATAGATCTAGATATCTAAAAAAACGCGAATAGATCTTGATATCTAAAAAACCGCGAATAGATCTTGATACCTAAAAAACCGCGAATAGATCTTGATACCTAAAAAACCGCGAATAGATCTTGATACCTAAAAAACCGTGAATAGATCTTGATGCCTAAAAAACCGCGAATAGATCTTGATACCTAAAAAACCGCGAATAGATCTAGATACCTTAAAAACCGCGAATAGATCTTGATACCTAAAAAACGCGAATAGATCTTGATATCTAAAAAAACGCGAATAGATATTGATATCTAAAAAAACGCGAATAGATCTTGATACCTAAAAAAACGCGAATAGATCTAGATACCTAAAAAACCGCGAATAGATCTTGACACCTAAAAAACCGCGAATAGATCTTGATACTTAAAAAAACTCGAATAGATCTTGATACCTCAAAGATCCTGGCTGCCGTGGCGCAGTGGATATAGTACTAAGATAAAGTCGGTTTCCAGTAGTAGTCATCTGAAGATTGAAGGTTCAATCCTCGGTGTGGGCAATACGAAGAATTGCGAATTACTGAAGACTTCTCCCAATCATGTCTGACGGAAAAATTTAATAAAAGGGTTCCGGTCGAAATCTAATCCGATTTTTGAGTTCGACAGAAATATTCCCGAGTTCGAAGAAATACATCTGAAGAAGGCCGGAGGTAACAGCGGTCGAAATGTTGTGATGATTACACTCAAGATGAGAAATGTGGTCCGAATCAGGAAAATTATGCAAATGATCAATTCTCATCTCAAAACTTCAGAAAATTTCAGTTGAACACAGATTCAACAATAATTCCTTTGTGAAATTTACATTTAAATCGATCACCAATAATGAAATACCATTTTTAGATTCCTGGAACTAAATGGTAATTCTGCGATCGCTTTATGCAAAAGTTATCTCCCTCGAACTCCTCTCTTCCGACTGACAAAAGCGACGTCCCAAGGGACTCAAAATGGCCGCTGTAAAAACAGTTCATCCAAACGACCATTTTAATCTCGTCGTCAAAACCAATACTTTTCATGAAACCAAATGTAAAACACGAGCTCATCAATAATGGATTTTCGTAACCATATAATCGATACCCAAATAGAGTTTCATTTGCATAAAGAGTAACAATGAAAACCGAAATTGCAGACATAAAACTAATAAGAATTATATTTATTTATCATTTATTTTTATTATTTATTTTCATTATTTTTAGCTGGCCGGACAACATCGTGCATTTTGTAAACTAACAGGGCAAATTTTATTCGAATTGAATCTATATCCTAAACAAAATAATATCAACCGAAATTTACGTTTGACTACGTGCATACAGAAATCCTCTTGGTGACCTTCTACGACTGTGGTTCTTACCGTTTTGTAAAATTTGTTTTGGTCATGATTTCCCAAAACCATGGACCCCATTGAAAAAGATTTATTGATGTAGAAAGCCCTGTTAAAAATCCACTAAGGTTTCTACATTAACCCTAACCCTAAGCTTCGTGGAAATTTCACGGTGCTTTCTACATTAACTGATATTATCAACTGTCAATAATAATATTCCTTTTGAAATAATAAATGTCTGTCAGGGTCAATACTATTAAGAAAAAAAATGACTCTCTTTTTCTGTAAAAAAAAAGTAATTTATGTGATTAGAAATATATAGGGAAAAAGCCTTAAGAAAAAAAACCTTGATTAACTCAGATTTAGTATAATAATATTATAATACTAGCAGGACCCTATGGAAATTCCACGGTGCTTTTTACATCAATCAGTATAATTTATTGTTAATAATGATATCCTTTTTGTAATAATAAATGTCTGTCAGGGTCAATACTATTAAGAATAAAATGACTCTCTTTTTCTGTAAAAAAAAAAGTAATTTATGTGATCAGAAATATATAGTGAAAAAGCCTTAAGAAAACAAACCTTGATTAACTCAGATTTAGTATAATAATATTATAATACTAGCAGGACCCTATGGAAATTCCACGGTGCTTTTTACATCAATCAGTATAATTTATTGTTAATAATGATATCCTTTTTGTAATAATACATGGCTGTAAGGGTCCATATTATTAAGAAAAAAATGACTCTTTTTCTGTAAAAAAAAAAGAGTAATTTATGTGATTAGAAATATATAGGGAAAAGCCTTAAAGAAACAAACCTTGATTAACTCAGGTTTAGTGTTGAGGTCCCCAGATGCCGGAGAGTTTTCTACTCAAATAGCTTCTTACCTCGTGCTGCTGACCCCTGGAACTCCCCCCCCCTCCCTGCCCCCTGTTTCCCCGACGGTACTGATATGCAGAAATTTAAAACTGATGTAAACAGACATCTCGCTGCGCAGATCCCAATTTAGGTTGATTCCCCCCCCCCAACCTTCTCCCCTTTTCTTTTTTCTCAGTAGCCGGTTACGTCTACAGTGGCGGCCTGCCTTGTTTGGGGTGAACTACATTAAAAAAAAGAAGATTTTTTAAGTATAATAATATTATAATAAAAATGAATGATTATAAACACTAGAAATAATTAATAATAATAGAATTGTGAGTGTTAATTAGTCTTCGTTTATATGTACATATACAGGGTGACATTTATATGTACATATACAGGGTGACATTTATATGTACATATACAGGGTGACAAGAAATAACGAAGACAACTGTGTTAACCTTCATTTGAATACACAATAAAACTTAAGTAGCAAACCTGGTGTAAACATGAAGATAATGAACTAGTTAGTCATTTTTTTAATCCATGATGCAGCTCTCGTTAAGTGTGGGCGAAACCGGTCGGCTGGCACTTTTTCCTTTTCCCGTATCTTTTAATCATGAAAGATAGAACATGTGCTCCCTTCGTTATTGCCCTAATATATATATATATATATATATATATATATATATATATATATATATATATATATATATATATATATATATATATATAGTGTCGCAGATTTTGCACATGTCTGTGTAAATAAAAATAATCATACATAAAAGCTCTATTTGATATTGAGCACGTTTTATAACCCCGGTTGAAATTCTTTGGAATACTACCCTGTGGATATTTTACCTGGATTATATATATATATATATATATATATATATATATATATATATATATATATATATATATATATTACTTTAGGAAATTAGCCTTTTGGCTAAGATCAAAGTGAAGTATCTGTTCTGATGGATACTGCACCCCATAGACTGGTATTGTTTTGGCCTTCGGGGCTTGATTTACGCCGGTCTATGGGTCTGTCCTGTGCAGTTCTAGGAGGTACACCCTCCCAGGCTTCGCCTCCCCTCTTTGAGGGGGGAGTAAGTTTATTGCTTACTGCCTGCGGCGCCCCTACCGGGGAATGTCGACGGGGCTTCCCAGGCAATTTTTAAACCCCACTTTCCCGACCCGACCTTGGGTCACTTCTTACTTGTGGGAGTAAGATAAAAACTGGCCTTGTGCCTAACTCCTGGAGAGGAGTAAATCAATACTTTAGGAAAGTGAATTCGAATTTTTATAAATAAATGATAGAATTTATTAACTATTTTAAGAAATAATACTGAATTAATATTTATAAATGAGCTGACAGAGATTATAGAAATTCATTTTTTTTATTGAATGCGATTAATTTCTTGCAAAAGTTATCGGCTGCTTGGTTAATAGTTTCGTCGACTCTCGGGCGATTCCGTGACCTGCCCGAACATATGTTCACTGATGCTATCTATTCGCTATAGATCCATCAAAACGAAGGTTTTATCCGTTGGTGTATATTTATTGATTTGCATAAAAAAAACCTTATGCGCGTTTCATTACTAGGGCAGAAGGAATTTAAACAAACCAATTTGGTTGTATTCCTATATTCCACAACTATTCAGGAGGAAAAACTAGAAAAAAAGAACTACACGAAGAAACCCTAGAAAATCGATATTGAAAATCGATACATAATAAGATTTAATGTGGATACATGAAAGAATATATATATATATATATATATATATATATATATATATATATATATATATATATATATATATATATATATATATATATATACTGAGAGTTATGATATTATGTAAATAGTTAAAATAAGGCATTATTGAAGACTGTTTCTTTAAGGAATCTACCTTTAATTAGCCAATGAAAACACGTCAAATATGATTTATTACTGTTGTTCTATTATTAAATTTCTTCCCAGTTTTATGAGTACATCTCAATGTGATAGTAAAATCTCTCTCTTCTTCTCTATATGACTAATCAAAAAATATATTGATTAGGATTAAATATTAAAATCGATCGAGAATAGAATTCTTAATGTTTAGAACACAGACTAATGTTAGTTTGTGTGCGTAGTTTAAGACTTAGAAAAACATAGATATTCAGGGGGAAAACTACACAAAAAACTAGAAAATCGATATTAAAAATCGATAAATAAAATATTATATTTCCTTATAAGATTTAATGTGGATACATGAAATAATATATATACATATATATATATATATATATATATATATATATATATATATAGAGAGAGAGAGAGAGAGAGAGAGAGAGAGAGAGGGAGAGAGAGAGAGAGAGAGGAAAAAAGAGTGATAAATATGCAACGATTGTCCAAATTTATTTCAAATTTTAATTGTTCAATGCAAGGTGTATTCAGTAATAAACTAGTGTTTATTATTCTTTCCTTAAGCCAAGGCTTTTCAAAGATCAAAATCTTATCATCAGAGGAGAAATACAGATGGATAAGTTGGCTTTCGAAAAAACCAAAGTTCAAATATTTGAAAAATATGAAAATTATTATTAGAAGAATTTTTGTTAAAAAAACGCAGTGAATGAAAAGAAAAGTTCCGTGAAATATATATATATATATATATATATATATATATATATATATATATATATATATATATATATATATATATATATATATATATATATATATGGGAAGAGAAGGATGAAGGTAATCCGACGAGATGGGAAAATGACAAAGGAAAACCAAGTAATGGATGTTTTTTATGTGTACATCAACGTTTCGTCTTTATTTATAAGACTTCATCAGGATGATAATATAGAGAAAAAAAATGTCATGCAAGTACAGATACATGTAGGGTAGACATATTGGGAGGAAAAATAAAATAAAATAATGGCCACCACTGGGTGGACGTCCGTACTTGTTTACCCCTGCTCATCCCCCACCTCTTTCTCTTACCACCAGCCACAGTAGTCCTTGCTCACCCCATCTTTCCATTTCTTCCCCACTCATTTTCTTCAACATTCATTTTTATTCTCCAACAAGTACGGACGTCCACCCAGTAGTGGCCATTATTTTATTTTATTTTTCCTCCCAATATGTCTACCCTACATGTATTCTCTATATTATCATCCTGATGAAGTCTTATAAATAAAGACGAAACGTTGATGTACACATAAAAAACATCCATTTTTTGGTTTTCCTTTTTCATTTTCCCATATATATATATATATATATATATATATATATATATATATATATATATATATATATATATATATATTGGTGGTTCACCATATCCCAAGATCAGGCGATATAATCACCGCTATGATAGAAAAATCTTTTAAAATTGCTAATAGCATAAAAAACACAGCAAGATTGATGCTTGATGAGCGTATAAAACTCAAGGTCGAAGGGAGGGTCACCACCAGCGGGCACTGAAGAAATCTTTAGTTTTGGGCGCCATCTCTTGTTTCTGTTCGAGTGTAAAACGTTATTTAGCAAATATGGCGTCTGTTTTATCCTCGTGATTTTACCGGATGTTTGATCTTGCTTAGCAATGTTCATTTCATTATCTTCTGTGACAAATTGTCCGAAGGGAAACGAGCCACCGATGGGGAAATCAACTTCCGGTCATTATTAGCTGTTGACGGCCTATCGTCCATTTTGTTTTTTGTATATTTGTTTTTTTTATTTTCATTCTTGTCAAACGAAAGAATAAAAAGTTTTCTCGTTAAACAAGCGTCAGAAATTTTTTTTTTTTTCTTCAAAAGTAACAACGACAAAACTGAAATATTAGCTTGTTCGGAAAATAACGGCCGATTTCAGAAACATTTATTCATATCATTTGGATTCTTCGGACTACTATTCACATCTTGTATATTACTCTTTTTATTATAAGGTCACCACTTGGTGAGCTTCTCGTGGTCTTTCCCGATGTTTTTCCAGAAAGATTTCTAACTAGAAAAGAATCGGGGAAACTAATGCCAAAACCAGAATCATCTGATTCACACGAAAGAAAAAGAAGCCAAAAGATGAAGAACACTATGGACGTACCAACATTGGTCAATATATGAACTGCGTTTAGTTACTTAAGGGGTGGTATAAAACAAGAATTTTTTAACATTGGATTTGAAGATGACAAACATCGCTATTAAATTGGAGAGTTATGTAATTTTGTAAATTCTAACATGAAAAATCAAGTATGATATTTTCTTGATGCAGAGAAAATAAACTGTGTTTCTTATGTACAGTTCAAAAGATAACATCTTCCTCACTCTTGAATGATCCTAAAGTCAGTGTCCAATGTTTTAATTGAAAGTTTATCAATGACATGACAGGAAGTATTTCATTGCAATATTGTTTGATATAAATAATTCTAGAGTTAGGTGATTTATATCTATAACGGACATAGACATCTTTTATACACACATATATATATATATATATATATATATATATATATATATATATATATATATATATATATATATAATATTAACACTCTCGTAATCTTGATTCGTTGCAAACTTGCACAATGTGTTCGACGGGCGGGAAGCCCTTGCATAGAAGCTGTGTCTATGGAGGTACATGGATGGAGAAAGGAAAAAATTTTTTTCCCCGTTGCGGTAGCAATACTAAATTATACCCTCCGACCTTCTTCAGGTGGGTTTTGTCGAAACTCGGGAATCCATACGGAATTTCGAACTGAACCCTTTATATGTATTACGTACAGATTCCCGTGAGTTCGACAACCGGCTGGCACATGCAAATATTACGCTAAGGCAATTTATGTTCGTACGTACGTTATCACCTTCCACACACATAAAAATAAATCATCCGATCAGCAAAGATGGTGATTAATGTGGTGTTGCTTAGCTAAAAAAATTACACATTACTAATTACTGAGTTGATTTGAGAGTAGCTATATATATATATATATATATATATATATATATATATATATATATATATATATATATATATATAGAGAGAGAGAGAGAGAGAGAGAGAGAGAGAGAGAGAGTGAGAGAGAGAGAAACAAAAAGAGTGATAAATATGCGACGATTGTCCAAATTTATTTCAAATTTCAATTGTTCAATGCAAGGTGTATTCAGTAATAAACTAGTGTTTATTATTCTTTCCTTAAGCCAATATAAATATATAATGCTAATCCAATATATATATATATATATATATATATATATATATATATATATATATATATATATATATATATATATAAATATAATGCTAATCCAATATATATATATATATATATATATATAAATATAATGCTAATCCAATATATATATATATATATATATATATATATATATATATATATATATATAAATATAATGCTAATCCAATATATATATATATATATATATATATATATATATATATATATATATATATATATTTGTGTTATAATGGAATAATTCCAGGAGGAAATCCGGGTATGAGAGCTCAATGTAGTAAACAGAGCAATAATAAAATATAATAACACGAAATCACATAATTGTCGATGCAATAATTTATTTCAACCGTTCGGTTTTTTCAAGCATCACTCAGACAATTACATTTTTGAGACTGATAGAAAATTGAATTTCCCTACCACAGTTCCAATACAATCAGAGATGGTGGTGGTAGCAACCAATTTGATACATCTTTTATAGAGAGGGGGAAATTTAAAACTTATATTTAACTATGGCGGGCGAAGGGGAGGGATCTTTAAGTTAATCAACTAAAAACTGCCATGTCAAAATTATGACACATACGACTTGGCGATATCATACATATAGGCAATTTTACTCACGCGCATACACAAAACTAAATACGCACACATCATATGCGCACTCACATACATAATCTCACTCGCACATTATCATAACTAAACATAATCACATACGCAACTTTTATTCATCTCTAGCCAGAATGCGTCCGGCGAAACTTGTGGATACCAGGGGGCCGTCACTATTGGGGATAACAATTAGTCCATCATCCCTATATAACCCCACTAAATTAGGCTCTACAATTCTGCTAATAGTGTACATTATAAAAATGCCCACCAGATCGGCAATCTGGGCTGAGTCAAAAGCACCCATCGGGACATCAAAAATACATAAAATATATCCAAAATACATAAAAAATTAATAAGAGCATTCAAATACCTTGGATTTAAAATAGATATAACCCCAAATTGTAAAGAAGTAAACTATCTAGATATTACCTTAGATTTAGGAAAGGGGACATACAAACCCTTCAATAAAGATAATCACACACCATCTTATATCAACACTAGATCTAACCACCCGAACTGCATAATTAAACAAATACCTAAAACAATTAATACTAGAATAAATAAGCTTTCGGCTAACAGAGACATTTTTGAAGCAAATAAGCATTTATACAATGGAGCGCTAGAGAAAAGCGGATATAATGAAAAACTCAAATATACCAAGAAAGAAAATAAAAATAAATCCAGGAATAGAGGCCGAAAAATAATATGGTTCAATCCTCCCTACTGCCAACTATCTAACATCAACATCGGGAGAGTATTCTTGAACCTGGTAGATAAACATTTTAGCATAAATAATCCACTTAGGAAGATATTTAATAGAAAAACCATTAAAATCAGCTACTCTTGCATCAAGAACATGGACAGAATTATCAGCACCCATAATCGTAAATTACTTAACAATCCTAGTAAGAATAAGGTCACAGTAAATAAATGTAATTGTCAAGTGAAAAATAACTGCCCACTGGACGGTAACTGTAAAGTTGAGTGTGTGGTTTATAAGGCCACTATTCATCCGGAAGATAACAACAGGGATAAAAAGGTTTACATCGGCATCTCCGCGGGAAACTGGAAACAACGTTTTTATGACCACAAACACTCTTTCAATAACCCAGAACTCAAGAGCAAAACGGAGTTAGCTAAACAATGGTGGCATCTGAAAAATGAGAACAGGTCCCCGGTGGTTTCGTGGTCAATCTTATGTTTTTCGAATATTCCAGATGGATTTAGACAAAGATGCAACTTATGTCTAGAAGAAAAAATAAGAATCCTAAAATATGATCGAAATAACCTCTTAAATAAACGAGATGAACTTATGGCTAAGTGCAGACATAAATATAAATTTAAAATAATCAACGACTAGTAATCCGATGGACCTCTAGACTTATAACGGTGAAGATACCAAATTAAATAACATTATTTAAGGTAACCCCCCCCCCCACCACCAACATAATAGTTATAATAATATCTGCTATAGACACAGAATTGCCGACTTGGTGATATATAGTATTTGTGTGTATGCGTATATAATGGTATTTTGAAATATTTATTTATTCAGATTATTTACTTAAAATAAGATAGTGGTTTATATAAAAAAAAATTCTGCAGGTAATACACTAGTTATTGAATTAATATAAGTATAAATGCCAAATATTACCACTAGACATTATTAGACTTGAATTAGTAATCCGATGGACCTCTAAACTTATAACGGTGAAGATACCAAATTGAATAACATTACTTACGGTAACCCCCCCCCCGCATGATATTTATAATAATAGATTATCAAATTAATCTAAAATATAAATAAGGTAAGACTAATTTTTAGAACTCATATTACATCAGTATGAATATAGAGTGTTATGTAAATATTGTGTGTAGGTGTGTGGATATATATGTATGTGTGCGTATGTATATGTGTGTATATGTGCGTATATGTATATATGTGTGTGTGTATGTATGTGTATGTATGTTTACATGTGTGAACAACTACATGCGTATGCATTTGGTCAATATTTCAAATAGATTCAGAGATATATATAGGTGTATTCATGTATGTATATATATATATATATGTATGTATGTGTGTATATGTATATGTGTATAGATATGTATATGTGTGGGTGTGTATGTGTATATATGTGTGTGTATGTGCGTATGGATTTGTATGTATACATATATGTATGTACGTGTAATTTTATTTCAATTAGATTCTCTTTCTTGGAACCCAGACGGACTGAGAATTTATGACACGCGGTCTGTCTATTTCTTCTCTGTGCCTGTTAATTGTTTCTTTCTTTCTTTTCTCTAACCGAATTTGAGAACACAAGTTTCGCCGGACGCATTCTGGCTAGAGATGAATAAAAGTTGCGTATGTGATTATGTTTAGTTATGATAATGTGCGAGTGAGATTATGTATGTGAGTGCGCATATGATGTGTGCGTATTTAGTTTTGTGTATGCGCGTGAGTAAAATTGCCTATATGTATGATATCGCCAAGTCGTATGTGTCATAATTTTGACATGGCAGTTTTTAGTTGATTAACTTAAAGATCCCTCCCCTTCGCCCGCCATAGTTAAATATAAGTTTTAAATTTCCCCCTCTCTATAAAAGATGTATCAAATTGGTTGCTACCACCACCATCTCTGATTGTATTGGAACTGTGGTAGGGAAATTCAATTTTCTATCAGTCTCAAAAATGTAATTGTCTGAGTGATGCTTGAAAAAACCGAACGGTTGAAATAAATTATTGCATCGACAATTATGTGATTTCGTGTTATTATATTTTATATATATATATATATATATATATAAATATAATGCTAATCCAATATATATATATATATATATATATATATATATATATATATATATATATATATATATATATATATATATATATATATATATATATATATATATGAATATAATGCTAATCCAATATATATATATATATATATATATTGGATTAGCATTATATTTCATGTGTGGCTTATACAGCTCATTATCACCTGACATATATATATATATATATATATATATATATATATATATATATATATATATATATGATAATTTTTATTTACACAGACATGTACAAAATCGGTGCCACTAGTATGTCGATGTTATCGATCAACAGTTACTATAAACTGAGATCTCATCAGGCAGAGTTAGAATCCGATCTTAACCTCAGATCATATTTGGATCAAAATTTGGATCTCTCCAAATATGATCTGAGGTTAAGATCGGATTCTAACTCTGCCTGATGAGATCTCAGTTTATAGTAACTGTTGATCGATAACATCGACATGCCAGTGTCACCGATTTTGTACATGTCTGTGTAAATAAAAATTATCATATATATATATATATATATATATATATATATATATATATATATATATATATATATATATATGTCAGGTGATAATGAGCTGTATAAGCCACACATGTCTGTGTAAATAAAAATTATCATATATAAAGCTCTATTTTGATATTGAGCACTCTTTATAAACCCGGTTGAAATTCTTTGGATTACCACCCTGTGGATGTTTTTACCTGGATTATTACCATTATATATATATATATATATATATATATATATATATATATATATATATATATATATATATCCGCGATTGAAGAAAAACATCACCTGACTATATATATATATATATATATATATATATATATATATATATATATATATATATATATATACATATATATATATATATATATATATATATATATATATATATATATCCGCGACCGAAGAAAAACAAATCACCTGACTATATATATATATATATATATATATATATATATATATATATATATATATGAAATATGAAACTAAAAGTATACTTTTAGTAGATAGAACCTATAGTGAAATCGTTTAAGCTCAATATACGAGATAGAGCAATTATAAAGATAGATGAAAGAAGAGGGATAAACATGTACGAATGACAAATTTATTTCAACTTCAATTGTTCAATGCAAGGTATACTTTCCTTAAGCCATGGCTTTTCAAAGATCAAAATTTTACCATCAGAGGAATTACATAGATAGATAAGTTGGCGGTGGAAAAGCCAAAATTCAAAATTTGGAAAAATATTAAGTAATGGAATAAGTAATCGAAGTTGAAATAAATTTGTCATTCATACATATTTATCTCCATGTATATATATATATATATATATATATATATATATATATATATATATATATATATATATATATATAAGGTGAGTAAATGAAAAATAGTTAGACCTGTAAATGGAAACAGATCAATATCTTCAGTTGTTCAGAACAAGGAGCATTTGGTAAATAAAAATATTTATTCTTCTTCTCTTTCAATTGCATTCCTTAAGCACGGCTTTTCAAAGATTAAAATCACATCATCAGAGGAAGTAGTGATTGATAAGTTGACAGATAAGAACAGTCAATTTTCAAAATTTGGAAAAAGTTTTTTTTTTTTAAGTTCTTTTTAAAAGGTTTTAAAAGTTCAAACGGGTGTGTTTCAATGTAAATGAAATTCACAAAACACGGAGATCCAAGTTGTATGGGGTTCAAATGTAATTGGTAAATCCAGAAGAATCTGCATGAAAATCCAAATATATATATATATATAGTTATGGCTTGGTAAACAATACTTTTGGTTAGGCATTCATTTTGTAGTGGGCAAAGTGTACGAGTTATGCAGTTACAGCTTTTCTCTTCATTACTAACTTTTTTTTATTTGGGTGATTGTTATTAGGTTTAGGGTTAGGGTTTGGATTATTACTTTTTGTAGTGCTTATATTTTTGTTTTTCTTAGTGTTTTCTTTTGCTATATTGGTCACTTTTTTA
This sequence comes from Sepiola atlantica, assembly GCA_963556195.1. NCBI lineage: Eukaryota > Metazoa > Mollusca > Cephalopoda > Sepiida > Sepiolidae > Sepiola > Sepiola atlantica. Next base: position 49,956,601 of record OY744553.1, on the reverse strand, counting down.
CGCAATTTGTTATTATTTATTTCTCTACTGTTTTCTTTTTTATTTTGTTATTGTGTGCTTTAATTATTATTTCTAAGTTTTCGCAGCAGCTGTAGGATAGTTTTAGGTTATTTTTATCGAATATTTCATCAAGAGATTAGTTACGGAAAAGTGTTTTTCAATGAGATTCAGGAAGTTCTTGCCCAGTTTAGTTTTAGCATCTGATTATAGGGCGGTGTATACCAGATTATATTTCTTTTTCTTTTCTTTTTAATTTGATCATAATTATTGGTGTCCTGTAAATTATATTTAATTTCGATATTATGGTACCCACCATTTTTTAGCGCTGTATTGTAAATGTTGCTTATTTTTTTTAATAGATTTTCGTTGCTCGAGTTATTGATAAGCCTACGTTCGATAGAATTCTGAATCTGTTTTATGATTGATGGGGGTAATTGGACTTTGGGTTTACGTATATTGGATTAGCGTTATCATTTTAAATATGGTTCGTAAGTATTTTTATTTAACTTTAACTTGACATCTAGAAAGTAAATTAGTTCCCAGTACTTCTACACTTAGGCTTACGTTTCTAATTCAAGAACAACATTTCTTATGCAATTTGCACTGCCACGTGCCGTTCGTGACAACAGAGTCTCTCATCCCACATTTGGTTCAACAACAGACGAATTAAAAACTCACCAAAAGAACGAGATGAGGAAAAACAGTAAATAACGGTATTTTAATGTATCTTTATTTGACATTCTGATGAGGAAGTATATCTTGGAAAATTAAA
>OY744553.1:49925829-49930829 GCA_963556195.1 Sepiola atlantica | reverse complement strand
TAAACATATTTATATCAGTTGTATTCACTTTCATTTTCTATTCTGTGCATATTTATCAGTCTACTTATCGATCTATTTATTTCTCTCTCTCTCTCTCTCCCTCTCTTTCTTTCTTTCTTTCTTTGTCCGTCGGTCTGTCTGTCTGTCTGTCTGTCTGTCTGTCTGTCTGTCTGTCTGTCTGTCTGTATGTATGTATGTCTCTCTCTGTCTCTCTCTCACTCACTCACTCACTCACTCTCTGTCTCTCTCTCTCTCTCTCTCTCTCTCTCTCTCTATATATATATATATATATATATATATATATATATAGTAAAGTATGAGAATATATAATATGGCAATTAAGCTACACAGAGGCTCCCGCGTTTCATCCCAGGGGGGGGGGGAGGGATCTTCAGGCTAAAATGCATAGCTTACTACCTAGCTCTACTTACGTATCGAGCACTGTTGAAGTAAATACTGAAAATTGATACATACAAAATTATATCTCCTTATAAAATTTTATGTGGATACATGAAATACTAATATATATATATATATATATATATATATATATATATATATATATATATATATATATATAGGATCAAATATAAACCAAAGTAAAACTTTTAGTTGATGGAACCTATTGTGAAGAAGATTAGCTCAATATACGAGATAGAGCAATTGTAGAGATAGAAGAAAAAAGAGTGATAAATATGCGACGAATGTCCAAATTTATTTCAAATTTCAATTGTTCAATGCAAGGTGTATTCAGTAATAAACTAGTGTTTATTATTCTTTCCTTAAGCCAAGGCTTTTCAAAGATCGAGATCTTATCATCAGATCTTCTATCTATCTATCTATATATATATATATATATATATATATATATATATATATATATATATATATGTGTGTGTGGGGGGGGGCGTGTGTGTGTATGTGGGTGTGTGATTATTTATTATTATGTACATGTATTATATTAGTTTCTGTATATGTTAATCTGTTTAAACTACAGCGTTTATAATATATGTCGCGTTAGATTCAGCAGGTGTTTGGAGAAGATGCGATGGGTGTAACGCAAATTAAGGAGTGGTTCAACCGATTCAAAAATGGCGGAGAGTGACCAGCGTTCTGGCAGACCCTAAACTGCTCGAGGTGCAGCTGTTGTTGAGAGGGTGTGAAAAAAGAGATAATGCGGAACGCGACGGCGGAGATGAACACACGATTCCAAAAGAAGACTTCCAGGTGTGTTTTCGGCAGTGGATGGATCAAATAATTTTATATTTGATTCTCAACAGTCTCAAATCTAACAACGTGACTTTCCAATTTTTAATTTTTTCTTTCTTTTCTTTTCTTCCCCATTTCATATTTCTCAAATATGATCTGATTCTAACAGGCGGTTATGAATTCGAAATAGCAGCCATTAGCAAGTGGGGTAATTCAATTTTACTTCAAATCTTAAGTTCGAATAGTAGTATGACGTGGTCTAACTGAAAGACTGGAAATTCAGCCCGCAGAGCTAAAGATACCCAATGCCCCTGTTCTTCAGTCGATGTTGTGACGATCTAACATTAATTGGTCCCCCGATTTATAAAATCGGGGGACTTATGTTTTGAGGCATGTCCGTCCGACCGTCCGGATTTTTCCTCTGCAACCATCCATTGAATTTCTCTGAAATTTTGTATGAAGTTGTAACTTTTGTCAGGTTAAAAAGTGACATTCTCCGATTTAAAAAAAAAAATGGTTAGCCCTCCAGGGGGTCAAAAAGCCCACAAATATCAAAAAATGACATTTTTTGCCCCATAACTTTTCATCCATCAATTCAATTTCTCTGAAACTTGGCCAAAATGTGGAGGCAATTCTTCCTTATAGAAAATAAGTATCGCTGACCTTGGAAAAAATCTGGTTCGCGCCCCCAGGAGGTCAAAAGCCCCTAAAATGGCAAAAAATGACCGTTTTCTCCCATAACGTTTGATCCATCCATTCAATTTTTCTGAAACTTGGCCAAAATGTAGAGGCATCTGTTCTGGATATAAAATGAGCATCCTTGACCTCAGAAAAATTCTGGTTCGCGCCCCCAGGGGGTCAAAGGGGAGGGGGGTCAAAAATGCCCCAAATTGCCCAAATTTATTGCATTTTACACTCGCCACATCGAGTCACATACAGAGGGGGACCACGCACACGCGGCTTGTTATTTTGGGATATATCCGCATCCGAAACAAAAAAAATTATTTCCAATAATGTGGATGAGAAAAAACATATAAATTTTTTTTGTCCCCTTATTTCGATGTTGTTTTCTTCTCGAACTGGTTGCGAATATATCCAATAAATTTAATCTGAATTATTATTGATAACGTCTATATGCTGCTGAAGAAAATCATACACGTTTTTCAATCTGTACTCTGATGTAATAGTGATAATAAAATGTTTTTTTGAAACGTGCGTACATATGGATAGAAATTAAATGTTGATTTTCGGAGCTTGATTATGATCTTAGATAAATAAGGATTTTGTCCGTCCGTCTTTCTGTCTTTTTGTCCGTCAGTCTGTCTTTTTGTCCGTCCGTCTGTCTTTTTGTCCGTCAGCCACATTTTTTTTCAACGTAATAAATACATTGAGAAATAATCGAGCATCTAGCTAATCTATTATTCCAATCTAATCTAATCTAAATATGAATAAATGAGAATCTTTCCTAAGAATATTAACATCAAAACCTTTAAATACTGTTGTCATATTTGGGCTGGTGAATCTCCGCCCCATTTGAGGCTTCTTTGTAAGGTGCAAAAACGTATCTGTAATTTGATTGGCCCTACCCTTTCTTCTTCTCTGCACCCTCTCTCTCTCACAGACGTGATGTTGCTAGTCTCAGTCTTTTCTATAAATACTATTATGGCATGTGTTCTTCAGAATTATGTAATCTATTCCCCGCTTCTAAATACGAATAAATGCGAATCTTTTCTAAGTATAGTAACATCAAAACCTTTCAGTCTTACTACCTCCCACATAACATATACTACACTTTGATCCTGGTATTTATTTACCCCCCACCGCGGTAAGATCTGACACAAAATCGGGATAGTGGCATTGAAAAGCCAGCGCTCTAGATGTAGAGCACTCTGGCATACAAAAAGTGTCTGGACAGCCCCGTCGGCATTCCCCGGTAAGGGCGCCTCAGGCGATTAGCAATAAACTAACCATTTCTCAAATGGTGGGAAGGTACACTGACAACAACCAGTGGTGTTCCCTGGAGTCTGAGTGACAACAAGACCTCCCAGATTTCCAGTACTCTTCACCTCTTTTCGATAACTACCGGAAATGACCGTGCGGTATCGCGACAGCCGGTTACCATTTATTTCCATCTGGCAACGACCATTGGTCTCCTCTTGGATTTAGGTGGCAATAAGCCTCCCCAAGAGTACACAGCGCACTCTTCCAGTAACAGTAACCCGTTTTGGTTGTAATACATGAGTGATAAATGAAAAAAAAAACGAAAGTTTAACGGTATTAAATTAAAAGCACACACATACACGCATGTATAGGGGGAGGACTTGAATGGCTACTGGGGAGGACTTGAATGCCTACTAGACACCACACTCGGGTGTCTTCGGTCTATCTGTACAGGGGTTTGTCAGAGACTCTGACATGAGGATACTTTTTACTTGAAGTAAACCCTGACCAAATATTTAAAAAAAAAAAATGGTGTGCTGTCTCCTCAAGCCATCCAGCACGTCTCCCGAATTGCGGACGGGGGCACCCCCTCTATTAATAGAGGGCAGCTTCGAATAATGAATAAGAAGCCGTTGACAATGAGGAAATGAATGATAACAAATATGAATAAAAACCAAAATAAATACTGGCAGGCCGGCACCCAGGATAAAAAGGGCCCATCAACCCGTTTATACACCAGGCGGGAAGATGTTAGCAATGGTGTAAACCTTCCTGCCTCTGGAAATGGTCTCCAGCCATGACAAAGGCCACCCAGGGTAAGCCATCAGGCATTGAGACTAAAGGTCCTTGCCCCATCAAATACAGCAACAAAAGAAGAAATATAAGAGGCTTAAAAGCCCAACCATGGACTGTTGCACAAAAAAACTCTATTGTTTTGCTACTCAAAGTTTGAAAAGTGGAGCAAAACATCCAATGAGATCCTAGCTCATAAGATTCAAGAATCTACCCTCGCCGAAGAAAGTCTTGATTATTGGTGATGACAAAAAGTCGATAATTTCCAAATTAACTTGAATTTAATAAACCTTTCAAGTATGTTATTCGTTCCTGCAATTTTCGTTAACCTGCAGTGTCAGGCTTTAATCTCAAAACGAGGCTAAATCGTTTGATGGGGCAAATCGAAAAAAACGAAACGAAAATTTCGTTTCGGAGAAATTAAATCAAATTGAAAAATATGACGGGTCAAGTGAAAAACCGGATTTTTGTTTTCCTTTGAAGACAAAGGTGTCTAAAAATAAGATGAAACGAAATACGGGCTGCGTAAGGTGTTTGAGGACAGATTTTTACATACACACGATTCACTCTTAGAAAAAGATAAGTCTTTTTATATACTAATGCGTCACAGCTTACCGTGGCCAAAAGCCACCAGAGGATAAAGGGTAATGAGATTGTCTCCGTTGTATGACGAACAATACGATGAGAGGATTGAAAGCGATGAATTGAATGGACAAAATGTGATTATTATGTTTCTGAATTTTGGTGATGAGGATTGATAATTTGTATTATTTGGATTATTCAAGGAAATGATTAAATTCGGTATTAAATAATTAGAAAAAGGGTTAATGCGCCGTAAAGATTGGAACTAACAACATCACGTCTGTGAGAGAGAGAGTGCAAAACAAAACAAAAAAACGAAATGGTGGAGCTAACCAAATTACAGATACGAATTTTGTGATTTCTAGGAAGAATTGGAATATGTCAGAAGCAATGGGAAAAATACGCTTTCAAATTATTAAAACGTTTTGTGTGTGTGTGTGTGTGTGTGTGTGTGTGTGTGTGTGTGTGTGTGTGTG
>OY744553.1:49875829-49915829 GCA_963556195.1 Sepiola atlantica | reverse complement strand
TCTCATATATATATATATATATATATATATATATATATATATATATATATATATATATATATATATATATATATATATATACACTTTTTATTTCACAATTGATTTCAGTTTTGAATTTAAATTAATTCTAACCATATTTTTTATTTTACAGTTGCTTTCACCTTGACCGTTCATCTTAACGACTTTCGCTAACAAAAATTTATCAAATTTAAAATTTAAATTGAATTAAAAATAAATTTTTAAATAATACAAATAATAATAAATAATAAAGTATATAAATAAATAAATATTTATAAGATGACAAGCTTAAAGCTAAATAATTATACAATAAATTAAACAAAAAATTATAATAGGAATAATTAATATTGATATCCAATTAGCTTATCTAAACTTATTTTCTGCGAATCTGCCGCCAATTCTCTGCGGCATGTCATCAACAGTTGTGTCCATCTCGCCTTTTCGACCACTCGGTCATATTTTTGCTCTTTTGATAATGAGAGGTTTCACTCTCGAAAATTAAAGTTTACCTTTTCCAAACCTTTTGCTTGACGGTAAACTTTTTTCTATTTACTGTTCTGCTATTTAAACCGTTAAACGGTGAAATATTAATAAATTGATTTGAGATTCCATTCATATTTTCTCTTCTCATTTATTTTTGTTCATCTGTTCCACCTTCCGGTACCTATATCACATTGCTCCTGCCTCGGATTACGAACTTACATTTATATTTACCAGCAATGCTTCAATTTCCTTTTATATATATATATATATATATATATATATATATATATATATATATATATATAGTCTCGGAAGTTTCTCAACCATTAAAACTATATAAAAAGAACACAAAAAAAACCTTAAGTCCCAAGTCGTTCAGTGAAAAATCACTCATGTAAGTCAATTTAGTTTTTACAGTTATTATAGTTTGCTTCTAACATTATTTAAGGGTAGATAGAGCGGAAGCGTGCTGAGTCAAAGATGACTCTGTGAACCGGGTTCGCACCTTGTGATCGTCTGAAAAAATCACTTCCGTACACAGATGAGAACAAAAGCTTTTTTGCAGCAGACGTGGAAGTATCTTCTATGTATTTATTCCAATATTTATATATTGAAATTAATATATGTTGGACCCATTTCTCACACTAACGGTAAAGTCAAAATATCTTATTCAATTCAACTTCATACACCTTGTTTATGTAGATGCAAGATCAGTTGCAAGGTTACCTAATTTACATAATGTTTTTTTAAAGGACATTTTATATGTCCTTTAAAAAAGAGAGCAGACTCAAGGCGTTTCCACGAATAATGGTGTTAGAAAGGCGCTCGTAAAGTGTTGCTGCTGAGGAAGTCACGCGTGGAAGGGCCAATCACTCCACTCGTCTTATAAATCCCTTATTCGTCACTTGGACATTGTTTGGTTCAATATCAAGAAATCCCGATTCCTTATATATTCCACTGATCTATTCGATGAAAAAGTAAACTATAAGATTTATAATTCAATAAATAATTAATAAATCCCTTATTCGTCACTTGGACATTGTTTAGTTCAATATCAAGAAATCCTGATTCCTTATATATTCCACTGATCTATTCGATGAAAAAGTAAACTATAAGATTAATAATTCAATAAATAATTAATAAATCCCTTATTCGTCACTTGGACATTGTTTAGTTCAATATCAAGAAATCCTGATTCCTTATATATTCCACTGATCTATTCGATGAAAAAGTAAACTATAAGATTAATAATTCAATAAATAATTAATAAATCCCTTATTCGTCACTTGGACATTGTTTGGTTCAATATCAAGAAATCCCGATTCCTTATATATTCCACTGATCTATTCGATGAAAAAGTAAACTATAAGATTTATAATTCAATAAATAATTAATAAATCCCTTATTCGTCACTTGGACATTGTTTAGTTCAATATCAAGAAATCCTGATTCCTTATATATTCCACTGATCTATTCGATGAAAAAGTAAACTATAAGATTAATAATTCAATAAATAATTAATAAATCCCTTATTCGTCACTTGGACATTGTTTAGTTCAATATCAAGAAATCCTGATTCCTTATATATTCCACTGATCTATTCGATGAAAAAGTAAACTAGAAGATTAATAATTCAATAAATAATTTATAAATCCCTTATTCGTCACTTGGACATTGTTTAGTTCAATATCAAGAAATCCCGATTATATATATATAATCGTATCACAGTCAATGGTTTTCTTCGTATCTCCGGCTGGCTTGGCAGGCCGAGAGCAGACTCAAGGCGTTTCCACGAATAATGGTGTTAGAAAGGCGCTCGTAAAGTGTTGCTGCTGAGGAAGTCACGCGTGGAAGGGCCAATCACTCCACTCGTCTCCAAAACAATCGGTTAAAATAAATAAATTATATACATATATAAATTAACTATTGTTTGTTATTGTTTTTTGTTTTTTAATTAAATGATTGTTTTAATTTTAATATAACAGAAAAGTTCTGTTTAGCAGTATTGTTTTATTTCCTGGACAACTATTTAGCGTTTGCCCTCAAATGTTTCTTTCTTTAAATGGATTGACTTGTTTTTCAGCAAGTTGTGATCTATTTCCAAATTGTAAGTGCAAAGACAAACGGATTTTTATGCTCAATTTTAAAAGACAAATAAATTTGCATCGAAATTACCAAAATATTAGTGTATAAAAATATATAAAAATATATGTGGCAACTTAACAGGTGACCTTATTGTAGCACGTGCGTGATTGAAATACTTTTATTTATTTGTTGCGTATATAGTTATCCTAATATGAAGTTTATTCTATGTATAGAGTTGGTTGCTATTTCGCTTTGGGTCACGCGTCGTCTATGTTTTTTAATGGATGCCGTCAACCTTTTGTGAATCCATCATTTATGATGTCATGAAAAAATCTCTTTCCATCCACTGTCCGTTTTACTGGATGACGTAACAAAACGATGCCGACATTCATTTACGACGTCATGGAGGATCTTCCCGATGTTCCACACCTCTCTTTAATCAGTGACGTCATCCATTTACAACGTCATAAAGCATCTTCCGATGTCGTCCACCTCTGTTTTAGTGGATGACGTCATCCTTGTGTGACGTCATCCAAAAAAGATACAATTACATAGCGTTGCATTTTTTTGACAGGGCAGCATTAAAAACATTGAAAGAGAGAAAGAGGATCTATGTTCAAGGTATTTATCTACCTCCCACAGCGGTAAGATGTGACACAAGGTCGGAAAGTGGGATTTGAAAAATCAGCGCCCGAGAATTTGAGTACTCTGGCCAACAAAAAATGCCTGGGCAGCCCCGTCGGCATTCCCCGGTAGGGGCGCCCCAGGCAGTAAGCCATAAACTTACTCCTCCCCAAAGAGGGGAGGCAAAGCCTGGGAGGGTGGACCTCCTATAACAGCACAGGACAAACCCGCAAACCGGCGGAATCAAGACCCGAAGGCCAAGACGACACCGGTTTATAGAGTGTAGTATCCATCGGAACAGATACTACACTTTGAGCTTGGCCAAAAGGCCAAGAAGGGGATCTACGTTCAATTTACTATAATCATTATTATAGTTTTCGATCGGCGTTCGAGCCCACTCCTGGGTAATAGTTTTTTTGTTGTTTTTTTTTAATTTTTGGGGGGCGGGAGTAGGGATGGGGTGACATGATTTGTCTTCCATTCCTTTTGTTATTGAGTTTTCGATTTCGTTAACTCCAAATAATTTTCATGACAGAAAATGATAAATAACAAACGTGTGCGATTTTTCACCCTTTTTGTTTTCTCTGCACCGAAAACAAATTTCGAATTCATCAAGCACATTAGGCCATGAGAAAATTGAAAATGCTTTCATATTTGGACCCACGGGATTTAGAAATTAGGCGAACAGATTAACATTGCCCTTACTCTCTTTTATCTATTTCTCTCTCTCTCTCTCTCTCTCACTCTCTCTCTCTCTCTCTCTATCTCTCTCTATCTATCTATCTATATATATATATATATATATATATATATATATATATATATATATATATATATATATCGAGAGAGATAGAGAGAGAGAGAGAGATTGAAAAGTCACACATGGAAGCGTTGGTGAAATCGCAATAATAAGGAGAATATTTTGCAAAAATATTTTGAAAAAATATTTTGAAAACCTGGACAACGCAATTTATTTGTTTTTAAATAAATAAATTATTTATTTACTTTAAAAACTTGATCATCGATAACATCAAGACGAATAAATATGTCTCAATCAAGAAGGATTAAACGAAAAAAGAAGAGAAAAAAAAATGCTTAAACTTTTGACAAGGGTGTTTATCACCGAAAGTACTCAAGTTTTTAAAGTAAATAAATAATTTATTTTAAAAAACATAAATAAATTGCGTTGATCAGATATGAAAATCCATGGATTTTCATATCTGATGAAAGCGGGCCACCGCTTGAAACGCGTTATATATAAAATCATAAAATGGTAAAACAACAAAATAATAAATAAATGTTGAAAAAAAAACAACAAAATAATAAATAAATGTTGAAAAAAACATTCTACAAATGTTGGTAGTCTTACTCCTTTACATATATATATATATATATATATATATATATATATATATATATATATATATATATATATATATATATATATATATATCGGAATTCAGAAAACTTTTAGTAGAAAATACCAAAATCTGAGAATATAGTACTAACAAACAAAAACTCCATATATTAGAAGCCATATATATAAAAAGCAAAAAAAAACCAAATTAATAGAATTAACTTTAATATCGGTAATAATATACTAAAATGTCTATAATTCTAACAATAGTTTCGCACTTATTCCGTAATTCCCGCCAAAACCTTCTATAATACTAACACATGGTATGCACCTAATTAACTTCATTCCCCTGAAGATAGACCCGGATGGGTCTGAAAGTACTTGGGAGACAAATCCAAACTATGGCAAATTCATCAGCTAATTCCCCTCCGAAACTAAGAGTCTGATTCGGACTATTGGAAGGATCTACCAAAGGATATCAAGACATGAGTTGTCTATTATATTCAACAATACTTGCTTGCAAGAGAAGATGCTGCATATATATATATATATATATATATATATATATATATATATATATATATATATATATATATATATATATATATATGGAAAATGAAAAAAGAAATTCCAAAAATATTATTTATGTATTCATCAATGTTTCGTCTTTATTTCAAGACTTCCTCAAGATGATTTGTCTGAAACAAATAACACACAAGTGCAAATATCTTAAACAGTAGCAGTAGGAGAAGAAAAGCTAAAAAGGGTCGCTTATGCAAAGATAAGTTACGAGCTACAAATAGATGACAGCAGTGAGATAAATTGAGTTAACTGTGGAAAGTGTGTACGGTGCAGGGAGAAATGGTAGCGGTCGGAGTTTTTTAGGGGGGGGAGATCGCTCCAGACAAGGCATGAAGCAACTGGATGTAAAGAGCTAACAAGAACAAATATGAGTATCGCAAAGACAGCAGATGCCTATTGGCCTTAGTCTTGAAAAGACCAAGGCTATAGGTAGGAGGAAAACAGTCAGCAGGAAGAGAGTTTCACAAGCCTGCACTTCTTGGAAAGAGGCTACTAGAATAGGAAGCTCTATTACAATGAGGTATCAACACAGTAGATTGATGAAGACATCTAGACCAACTAGTTAAACGAGCTGAAACAAAAGAAGCAGGGAATAGATCACATAATTCTGAAGAACACATGTCATAATAGTATTTGTAGAAAAGACTGAGACTGGCAACATCACGTCTGTGAGAGAGAGGGTGCAGAGAAAAAGAAAGGGTAGGACCAATCAAATTACAGATACGTTTCTGCACCTTATCAAGAACCCTCAAATGGGACAGGGATTCACCAGCCCAAAAATGACAACAGTACTCCATACATGGTCTGATAGTAGATTTGTAGAGATAGAGAATCGCCTCAGATATGAGAAAGTGTTTGGAGCGATAGAGAGAACCGACTTTACGAGAAGCACAAAGAGCAATGGATATCACGTATGAACTCCAAGAAAAATGTGATGAGAGAGAAAGACCAATAAGTTTGAAATCATTAGGGGAGTGAGCGTGAGTGAAGTAAGCCAAAAGCAGTTCCATTTTCTATCATATATATATATATATATATATATATATATATATATATATATATATATATATATATATATATATATATACATATATATATATCAGAAATGTAATCACCTCGTTCAGATGCTTGAAGAGACCATAGGGTCGAAATAAATAATTGCACCGGTGATTATGTGATTCTGTGTTACTTCATTTTATTTTATTCTTGCGCTGTTTACATTGAGCTGTCATATCCGGATTTCTTTCTGGAATTTATTTCACTTTAACTGTATATATATATATATATATATATATATATATATATATATATATATATATATATATATATATATATATATATATATACAGTAGGACTCCGCTATTCACGGAGGTTACATTCCAGACACACTCACGAATAGCGAAAATTTTTATCCCTCAAAGTAAACTAAAAGTCAGGTTTTTGTATATTAGCATGTGTTCGGTTTTTTGCAGGAAAGCCACCAAATTAGTGTAAATTAGTCTGTCTCTCTTTCTTTCTCTCTCTCTCTCTCTCTCTCTCTCTCTCTCTCTCTCTCTCTCTCTCTCTCTCTATCTATCTATCTATCTCTCTGTTGTGGTGGCAACCACTCATTTGCATATACGAATAACGTTACACTATAAATGGCAAGCCTAGGTTGGCCTCAGTGTGTGTTACCTAAATGCCACCGGAAGTGACGCCGAAGAGCGTACATGTCCTCCCACCAAGACTCTCTGACTCGACACCTTCATTTGTACATACTGTAACTATACCTTTTCTTTAATACACTTATTATTGCATTCTCCTTGTTGTTTGCGTCTTCATTGTATTCCTCACTAATTATTGTTCAACCTTGCAACCACAACACTCTCTCTATCTCTCTCGCTACGTCATCGACTTCAAATCTGCCAACGACATAAATGCCGATGCGAACATGTCGCTGACAAACTTGACCTTCACCCTCGGTCTTGTCGGGTGAATGCCGGACGGACACCACGTGTCACTCACCGATTAAGGACATTATTCAAAGAGCCTTGGAGGCCGCCGGCTTCGCTACCATTTTAAAAGCCGCTGTTTTGGACAGAGGCGATGGAAAGGAACCGGGCGAAATTACAAACAGTAAAGACATCCATGATTTAGCAAGCCGTATTTTCCGATTCCTTCTCCATCAGTAACAACGTCACATCTGCTATCAATTCCGGATCTAGGAGTGCAAAAATAAATAAATATCGGATAGTATTTAAAATTTTAATGAAACCGGTGTCAGGCAAAAATAATACGCCGTATTATTTGGGCCTGTTTCTCTGATTTTTGCGTTAACAAATAAGAAATCAAACAGTTTCGGAATTTTTTAAGATGAGAATTGATAAATTTGTATCATTTGGATTATTCGGATTGCTATTCTCATTTCCGGTGTTATCTCGGGAATCTTTCTGTCGAACTCGGGAATCCGCAAGAACCCGTGGCGTAACGAATATAAGAGTTCAACATTCAAACTCCTCGGCCTAACCTTCACAGGTAACATGAATTGGAACAAATACATAGAAGATATTGCCAAGGCTGCAGCAAAGAAGGTAGGCTCCCTTTACCATGCTAGTAAACTCCTCACACCTGACATTATCCTGTATCTCTACAAAGCCACCATCCGCCCATGCATGGAGTATTGTTGCCACATCTGGGCTGGTGCATCATCCACTAGTCTCTCCCTCCTTGACAAGGTCCAAAAAAGAGTCGCCAACCTAAAAGTTCCTTCACTGTCAACCAAGCTCCAGCCCCTGTCCCATCGCCGCAATGTAGCATCCTTGTGCTTGTTTTACAAATACTTCAATGGAGTGTGCTCCGATGAACTGGCTACTCTAGTGCCCCCTCGACGTAAATTCACTAGACCAGCTCGACAATCAGCTAAAACCCATCCATTCACTGTGGAAGTCCCTAGACGCTTGAGAGCCTTCTACTCCAATAGCTTCTTTTCTTGTGCTGCTGGCCTCTGAAACTCCCACCCTGCTCCCTGTTTCCCCGACTGTACTGACATGCAGAAATTTAAAACTAATGTAAACAGACATCTCGCTGCACAGCTCCCAACTTAGGATGACACCTTAAACCTACTCCCTGAAAATTCTCAGTAGCCCCTTACGTCTACAGTGGCGGCCTGCCTTGTTTGGAGTGAAATATGTTAAAAGAAATTTTTTTTTAAAGGGGACCTACTATAACTTATTGACTATTTTAGCCATATAGTTAGCCTTTTTAAGCCATATAGTTAGCCTTTTTTAGCCATATAGTCAGCCTTAAAATGCACACTGGAAGAAAAAACAAGTTCATGTTCAACAAATATGCGACAAAAGCACCAGTCATAGTGAACGGTGAAAATATAGTTGACAACTATATTTACTTAGGGAAGATGTCCAAAGTAGACAAAATCATGAAAAATAGAAAGTCCACTATGAACATTAAACGAAAAATGTTCAATGAATACATCATGCCTGTTATGTCATATGGTAGCGAAACATAGGCACTTAATAATGCAGCGATAGGAAAGCTAAGAGTGGCACAATACAAAATAAAAGGCATTATGCTCGGCATTAGGTTACGTGATAGAAAAAGAAACACCTGGATCAGACAGCAAACTGGAGTAAATAACATTATCACTACGATACGAATGGTAAAACAGATGGACAAGTCATCTTTCGAGATGTACAGACAACAGGTGGACATATAGAGCGACAGAATGGAACCCGATGCAATGAAAAGGACCAAGTGTAAGGCCAAAAAACAGAGGGGAGAGACGACCTCGACAGCACACTGGGTCCTACATGGCCACGCCTAGCTAAGGACAAAACAAGATGGAAGGGAACCAGGGAGGGGTACCTTCTCCAGGAGTGATCAAAACCCCTAATAATAATAATAATAATAATAATAATAATAATAATAATAATAATAATAATAATAATAATAATCAGCCCCCCCCCAAAAAAAAAATAATTAATTAATTAATTAATTAAAAAAATATTTTTTTTAATCTAATTTAAAAAAAAATGGTACCAGCCTAGCCTGACACCACACAAAATATTTGCATAGGGTCAAGGAGGATGAGAAGACCGAAGAGGAACAGCACAAACCAGACCTCCACTGGAAGTGCAGAGACTGCTGGGACCTTGGGGAGGCTTATTGCCACCCAAAACCCAGAGAAGACCAATGGTCATTACCAGCGAGAAATCAATGGTAAACGGCTGTTGCGATACTGCAAGTTTATTTGCGGTGGCTATCGAAAAGAGGTGGAGAATACTGGGAATCTGGGGAGACTTGTTGTCACTCGGACTCCGGGGAATACCACCGGTTGTCGGTGAGCAATCACTGATGGCCTGTGTGAGAACTCCTAGTGAGTACAAATAATGATGATGATGATGATGATGATGATGATGATGATGATGATGATGATGATGATGATGATGATGATGACGATGACGATGACGATGACGATGACGACGACGACGACGACTATAACTTATACTTAAATCAATCTAAGGATAGAAGGCGACTTTGCCGCCTCAAACTTAATCAATTTGCATGGTATGTTGGGAATCTTTTTAACCCTAACCAGCCCATCTCGGTGGCTTGTGATCTTTATTTCTCGCCCCGCAGTTCGGGTCCACGAAATATAGAGAGCGCATCAATCTGAGCTACAATCTAACATAATAATCAATGAAGGTCCCTCATTTAGTCAAATCCGTCTGTTGTATTGACTCAAAATTAAACGAGAAAGGTCCGTAATTACCTAAGTATTACTATTACTCATACTTAAATCAATCCAACAATAGCAGACGACTTTGCCGCCTCAAGTCTAATAGCTTATTCGATTTGTATCTTATAATTGTCTTCTCTGTGAAATCTGCAACATTTTCCCGTAAGTCATAAGTCCGAAAAAGAAATCGCAATATTTCCTTACGACCTAAACCGGAAGCCGCTATCATCTCACTTCCGGCGACAAGAGAACGCAGACAATCATATTTAATTTCTCCAGATAACATTATCGAAAAATGGATTTCGGGGAAACAATCCATAATTTCGATATTTTTACCCCAATTCTTACACAAAAATCTTATCACGTTTATTTAGTGGGAAAATAATTTTTTTTTTTTTTACATCTCCATTTTTTTTATAAAATACACCATTTTTTCTTTTTTTTTAGTGTCAATCATGGCTTCCGATCTCTGAAAAGATTTATATTATTGGTATTTGCATATTATATCATTGCATAAAAAACGTATTTTTATAAATAATGAATTGATCTCGTTAATAGCTTCGGGGGATGTAAAATATATTTACTTTACTTTCGTTTCGGATTTGATTTAAAGACATTCGCATGAACATACACACACATTTAATATAGATATATATATATATATATATATATATATATATATATATATATATATATATATATATATATATATATATATATATATAAATAAAATAGTATCTTTGTGTGTGTGTGGGGGGGTGTCCGCCTGTTCTTTGTGTCTTATGTTCACCCAAACCGCTGGACAGAATTGCTTGAAATTGTCATGTGGACTACTGACCTCTCAGTGAAGGTCATAGCCTATAAAAGAAATGTATTATTCCAACGCTGGGGGTCCCCGGAGAGGAGAGTCGTGCCCTCCCCCTGAAAACTGTTTTCCCTTAGGTTAAAATGAAATTTAAACCATGTGTAAATGACCAAAAATGATGTCTGTTCCCAAAATTTCTGCAAATTTTAATAATGGTCCTCTCCACTGAAAACTGTTTTCCCTTTGATTCAAATTATATATATATATATATATATATATATATATATATATATATATATATATATATATATATATATATATATAATCAAGGAGAACACCTCTCTGTCTGTGCATGTCTGTGCCTAAAAACGAAGACATACTAGGAAGTGTACTTTCAATATAATTGTATCACATGCACAATTTGCATGTGTACATAATGTATTAGGCCACAGAGATGAGATTCTTCCAAGTATTTTTGCGTCTCTGGCTGCCCCATAAAGAAGCTAATGACAATTTTCAAACATGTTACACAATTAAATTAATCTATTTATTAGCGTTAGTTTAAGAGTATTAACATATATCTGAATAGCTCGGTGAGTCAGATATCTAGCTGACAGCATCAAGGTTGCTGTTAAAGTAAACTCTCCCTACCATGATGTTGCATATGATGCTATCCCACACGCTAACCTGGGCAACACTGTGTAGCTCTGCTAGTATATATATATATATATATATATATATATATATATATATATATATATATATATTTATGTATCAATTTTCAGCATTTACTTCAACAGTGCTCGATATGTAAGTAGAGCTAGGTAGTAAGCTATGAAAATATATTTATGGCAATTAAGCTACACAGAGGCTCCCGCGTTTCATCCCCGGGGGCATTTTAGCCTGAAGATCCTCCCGGGGATGAAACGCGGGGGCCTCTGTGTAGCTTAAATGCCATAAATATATTTTCATAGCTTACTATATATATATATATATATATTATTAAAAATAACCGACAATTTTTGTCTGGCTATTTTAGTGTTTAGTATTTTAGGGATCAACACTAAAATAGCCAGACAAAAATTGTCGGTTATTTTTAATAATACGTGTCTTAAAGAAAAAATGCTGCCTCGATACACATATATATATATATATATATATATATATATATATATATATATATATATATATATATAGAGAGAGAGAGAGAGAGAGAGAGAGAGAGAGAGAGAAGAAAAAAGAGTGATAAATATGCGACGATTGTCTAAATTTATTTCAAATTTCAATTGTTCAATGCTAGGTGTAATCAGTAATAAACTAGTGTTTATTTTTCTTTCCTTAAGCCAAGGCTTTTCAAAGATCGAAATCTTATCATCAGAGGAGAAATACAGATGGATAAGTTGGCTTTCGAAAAAACCAAAGTTCAAATATTTGAAAAATATGAGAATTATTATTAAAAATTATTAAAATAATTTTTGTCAAAAAAAAACCGTATTGAATGAAAAGAAAAGTTCCGTGAAAAAGATATGCAAATTGTCCGGGTGGTAAATTTCCGTTGAAAGTATATATATGTATAGAGAGAGAGAGAGAGAGAGAGAGAGAGAGAGAGAGAGAGATCAAATTAGCCGAAAAGGGTTGATACGCCGTTAGAAAAAACAACCTTTCCTTATTACATTCGACTGCTAATAAACAAAAGAGTGATATATATATATATATATATATATATATATATATATATATATATATATATATATATATATATATATATATATATATGTATAGAGAGAGAGAGAGAGAGAGAGAGAGAGTAAGAGGGGGGGGGGAAGTGATATTTGTCGGATTCCAGAATTTTATTAATGATTCCATGTGTGATGGCATTTGTTTTGTTGTTGTTTTTTTTTGGGGGGGGTACACCTTATATAAGACGAGATGACACGTGACCTGTTTTATTTAAAACCAAAACGCGGGAAATTCTGGATTAATGATATCGAACTTCCACTCCTGAAAATCCTTTTTCGTCAACATTTTCATTCCGGCGGCGCCACCCACAAATCACGCCGTTGCGCTCGGTCTGTATTGATTTACTCCTCTCCAGGAGTTAGGCACAAGGCCAGTTTTTATCTTACTCCCACAAGTAAGATGTGACCCATGGTCGGGTCGGCAAAGTGGGGTTTAAAAATTGCCTGGGCAGCCCCATCGGCATTCCCCGGTAGGGGCGCATCAGGCAGTAAGCCATAAACTTACTCCTCCCCAAAGAGGGGAGGCGAAGCCTGGGAGGGTGGACCTCCTAGAACTGAACAGGACAGACCCATAGACCGGCGTAAATCAAGCCCCGAAGGCCAAGACAATACCAGTCTATAGGGTGCAGTATCCATCGGAACAGATACTACACTTTGATCTTAGCCAAAAGGCCAAGAAAGCCCGGTGTTTATTTACTCCTCTCCAGGAGTTAGGCACAAGGCCAGTTTTATCTTACTCCCACGAGTAAGATGTGACCCAAGGTCGGGTCGGGAAAGTGGGGTTTGAAAAGCCAGCGCCCAAGCACGTGCTTATTCACATGAATCCATCGATCCTACGCTTTCAGCAATGACAGAGTCAAGATGGCGGCGAGGTTATACTTTCACTGTTTATCATAAGTGCTGGTTTTAATCTGTGACACGAGACGCCATATTTGAGGCGCCATTTTTAATATCGAATGGACAAGTCCCGGTCCAGACGACGAGTTTTCTCCAAACGCGACAAACATAGAATGACAAGGAAGATTTCGTTGGATGGCGATTCTTGGCAGACAAATCTTGATTCCTACGACAAAAACATCTCCGAAATGGATAGACTTTTACATAAAACAATTGTAACGTCAATATAAAATCGTGTATTATGTTATGAACTGCAAAAGATATTTTATGAACAGTGGGTGTTATTTTACGAACTGCATGAGGTATTTTATATACTGCGGGGCGAGGGGAGTATTTTATGAACTGCAGGGTGTATTTTTCTAACTCCAGAAGGTATTTTGTGAACTGCAAGGCGATATTTTACGAACTGCGGGGGCGGGGAGTATGTTACGAACTACAGGAGGATAATTTACGAATTACAGGAGGATTGTTTACGAACTGCGTGGGAGTATCTTACGACTAATAGTATTTTTCGAACTACAACGGAATATTTTACGAAATACAGAGTGAGAGGTATTTTACGGACTATAAGGGAAATTTTACGAATTACAGGAAGAGAGTATTTTACGGTCTATAGAAGGGAGCATTTACTGATTATAGGAGTGGTTATTTTACGAACTACGGTGTTGTATTTTACGATTTGCATGGAGTATTTTACGAACTACAGAGGGAGAAGTATTTTATGAACTATATGATGGATATTTTACGGCCCGCAGAGGGGCAGTCTATGAACAGTAGGGGAGAGGTATTTTACGGGCAAGAGGGGGTATTTTACGAACTACACCCCGTGTATTAAACACACTATAGAGATGGGAATATTTTACAGCCTATGGGAGGGTGTATTTTATTAAATGCAGAAATGGTATTTTATGAATTATAAGGGGGAGCATTGTACGAACTACAACGATGGGTATTTTGCGGATTATAATAGGGGGTATATTACGAACTATAGGGGGAGCAGTATTAAACGAACTACTATGGGGGGATGATTTTATGGACTATAGGAGACGTATTTCATGAATAATAAGGGAGGATGTATTTTACGAACTACTGGGAGAGTATTTTACGGATTATAGAAGGGATATTTTACAACCTGCAGGGAAGTAATTTTACAAATTACAGGAGGATATTCTACGCATTATAGGAGGGGTATTTTTTATGGATTATGAGAGCGTGTATTTTATGAACTACATGGAGCGTATTTTACAGATTATAAAATAGGTATTTTGTGGATTACGGAGGGTATTTTACGAACTACCTGTGTCTTTGCATGTCTATTAGAGGCGCTGTCGGTCCATCGCACTTAATTGTTTTACTAATATCTCACCACTTATAAAGGCTTAAAAAATACTCGAGGCTAAGGGTGACTGCGAAAGACTAGCTAAGTTTTCGTCGAACTGTCCCGCTTGGAATTCATTAATTTCTAATTATTTGTTTTTATTTTATTTTGTAAATATTTCGTGGATCATTATTTTTTTTTTAATATTTTATTGTTATTTTATCATTTATTTAAGTTAAATAGATTCTAAAATGAACTTTCACCCCAAGATATTAACTCTGTGTCTCGTACAGCATTCTGTTTTATATAAGGAAAAAATGGCGACAGCCAGCGCAATGCAGCCGAGTGTAGCGAGACGGACTCTCCGCCTGTCTGTCTGTCTGTCTATCTATCTATCTATCTATCTATCTATCTATATCTATCTATCTATCTATCTATCTATCTATCTATCTATCTATCTATCTATCTCTATCTCTCTCTCTCTCTCTCTCTCTGTCTCTCTCTCTCTCTCTCTCTCTCTCTCTATATATATATATATATATATATATATATATATGTACCTATACATCTATCTAGCTATATATATATATATATATATATGTGTGTGTATATATAGATCTACCTATCTATCTATCTATCTATCTATCTCCCCCCCTCTCTCTCTCTATATATATATATATATATATATATATATATACATATATATATACATATGTATATATATATGTATATATATATACCTATACATCTATCTATCGCTATCTCTTTCTCTCTCTCCATCTCTCTCTCTCTCCCTCTCTCTCTCTCTCTATATATATATATATATATATATATATATATATATGTGTGTGTGTGTGTGTGTGCGTATATATATACCTATACATCTATCTATCTATCTATCTATCTATCTATCTCTCTCTCTCTCTCTCTCTCTATATATATATATATATATATATATATATATATATATATATATATATATATATATATATCAGTCTGTTCATATCTATATATCTATCTTTCTTTCTATTGATCTATCTACGTGGCTGTTCTTCTTTGTGAAAATAACCTGTCTTCGTGACTGTTCTGTAAACCTTATTAAAACTAAACATTGGCGTCCGATTAGCTTCGTGTCAAGAAACGATCAGCAACCTTGTTTCACAACGAAGACGATGACGACGACGACGACGACGACGACGACGACGACGACGCGGGTGTATAAAGAATCTATACACGCTCGGTAGGTGAAAGCGTAATAAATCTACTGTAACCATACACCCTGCCGGCTCTTGCTTACCTAGTTTACTTAGTAACCTGAATAAGAAACAAGATTTCAAAAAAGAGAGGAAGAGAGAGAGAGAGAGAGAAAGACGGACATTTTAAACTTGATTTTTTTAAATATTATTTATTTAATATTATTTTGTGTTTTGGGTTGTTTTTTTTTAAATATCTCTAGGGAAAAAATAATAAGCAATAAATAATTGTTTAAAAAAATGAAATCATAATACTGGATCGTTTTCCGAAATCCATTTTTCGATAATGTTATTCGGGAATCTCGCGATCATTGTCTGCAGTTATATCGTTGCCGGAAGTGAGGCGATAGCTACTTCCGGTTTAGGTCACAAGCAAATATAACGGTTTATTTTAGGAGTTACGTCTCGGGGTGGGGGGAACTACACAAATAACCGGAGAAAACTATTCTAAGATAAAAACTGATTCAACTATTCGACTTGAGACGAAAGAATCGTCTGCCATTGTTGGACGAATCGAAGTATAAGCTAGTCGACGTACGTGTGACCCGTTGGGTCACAGACACGACCACTACTTATTCAACTTTTATTTTATTCAAACATTTATAAACTGTGATACACCTGTTAAGTCATTCTTCTTGTATAACTAGATTCTTTTTCTTTTTCTTCTTCTTCTTCTTCTTTTTCTTCTTCTTCTTCTTCTTCATCTTCTTCTTCATCTTCTTATTCTCCTTCTTCTTCTTCTTCTTCTTCTTCTTCTTCTTCTTTTTCGTCTTTTTCTTCTTCTTTTTCTTCATCTTTTTCTTCTTCTTCTTCTTTTTCTTCTTCTTCATCTTCTTCTTCTTCTTCTGCTCCTTCTTCTTCTATTTCTTCGTCTTTTTCTTCTTCTTCTGTTTCTCTTTTTTCTTCTTCTTCTTCATCTTCTTCTTCTTCTTCTTCTTCTTCTTCTTCTATTTCTTCGTCTTTTTCTTCTTCTTTTTCTTCTTCTTCTTCTTTGTCTTTTTCTTCTTCTTTTTCTTCTTCTTCTTCTTTGTCTTTTTCTTCTTCTTTTTCTTCTTCTTCTTCTTCTTCTTCTTCTTCTTTTCTTCTTCTTCTTCTTCTTCTTCTTCTTCTTATTATTATTATTATTATTATTATTACTTTAATGGAAATCGCTCCAGACAAGGCATAAAGCCACTTGATGTAAGGCGCTAACAAGAACGAAAGATGATTATCGCAAAGACAGGAGAAATCTATGTGTCTTAATTTTGAAAAGACCAAGATTATAGGTAGGAGGAAAACAGTCAGAAGGTCAGCAGTTGAACGAAAAACTACGAAAGCCATACTGAACATCATTAAAGAGGCCCAGACTTTCCAGAAACTGAACAAGCTTGCTGTTGACCAACATTCAAAAACTTTGCTAATAACGGAGAGGAGACTAACAGGATGATACTTAGTTGGGTCAGACCGATCACCAGCATTTTTAAAGATAGGGACAACATAGGACTCCTTCCAATAAGAAGGGAACAATTTCAAATGTCGAAGGTTCCCACCCACCCATTTATCTATTATATAAATGAAAGTTGTCTTTTCTGTCTATGTCTAGCTAAAACTCAGAAACCACCCAAGATACACCTACAAACCTAATATATTCTGATTTACTATAACCTGGAGAAGGTTATGGTAAAAAAAATACATCATACTTTTATAAGAAACCACCCAAGATACACTCATATTTGTTTTTAAAGAATGGAAACATTATTAGTATTTATTTATTAATCTATTCAGATTCGTCATTATCAGTGATTGCTCACCGACAAAACCCATTGATGTTCCCTGGAGTCGGAGTGAAAACAAGTCTCCCCAGATTTCAAGCTCTCTCCGCCATTTCCGATAATCGTTGCAAGTCATTTTGCATTATGACAACAGCCGTTTGCCATTGGTTTCTCGCTAGCAACGCCCATTGGTCTTCTCTGGGATGGGATTTGTTAATAAGTTTCCCCAACGTTACAATACTCTCCGCGCACTTCTAGTCGAAGTCCGGTTGGTTCTCTGCCTCCTTGGTCTTTCCATCCTCCTTGACCCTTCACGATCATTTTGTGTCGTATCAGCTGAGACTGACGCCACGACATGCGCGTGTGTGTGTGTTTTAGGGATGGGATTATTATTATTATCATTACTGGAAGTAGTAGTAGTAGTAGCAGCAGCATGAGTAGTAGTAGTATTAGTAGCAGCAGCAGTAGTAGTAGTAGTGGTAGTAGCAGTAGTAGTAGTAGCAGCAGTAGTAGCAGCAGTAGTAGTAGCAGAAGCAGTAGTAGTAGTAGTAGTAGTAGCAGTAGTAGAAGTAGCAGCAGTAGTAGCAGCAGTAGTAGCAGCAGTAGTAGTAGCAGCAGTAGTAGTAGCAGCAGCAGCAGTAGTAGTAGTAGTAGTAGTAGCAGTAGTAGAAGTAGCAGCAGTAGTAGCAGCAGTAGTAGTAGCAGCAGTAGTAGTAGCAGCAGTAGTAGTAGTAGTAGTAGTAGCAGTAGTAGTAGTAGCAGCAGCAGCAGTAGTAGTAGTAGTAGTAGTAGTAGTAGTAGTAGTAGCAGCAGCAGTAGTAGTAGTAGTAGCAGTAGTAGTAGCAGCAGTAGTATTAGTAGTAGCAGCAGTAGTAGTAGTCGTAGCAGCAGCAACAGCAGCAGTAGTAGTAGTAGAAGTAGCAACAGCAGCAGTAGTAGCAGCAGTAGTAGTAGTAGCAGTAGTAGTAGTAGCAGCAGTAGTAGTAGTAGCAGCAGCAGCAGTAGTAGTAGCAGCAGCAGTAGTAGTAGTAGTAGTAGTAGTAGTAGTAGTAGTAGCAGTAGCAGCAGTAGTAGTAGCAGCAGTAGTAGTAGCAGTAGTAGTAGTAGCAGCAGTAGTAGTAGTAGTAGTAGTAGTAGTAGCAGCAGTAGCAGCAGTAGTAGTAGCAGCAGTAGTAGTAGCAGCAGTAGTAGTAGTAGTAGTAGTAGTAGTAGTAGCAGCAGCAGCAGTAGTAGTAGTAGTAGTAGTAGTAGTAGTAGTAGCAGCAGCAGTAGTAGTAGTATTAGAAGCAGCAGCGGTAGTAGTAGTAGTAGTAGTAGTAGTATAAAGGAATATTATTATGTTCTTATGTGCAAGTAATTAATCTTATTTTTTTAAATCTAATTTACACGTGTGTTTGTGATGTTTACCGACACGGAATTTGATGGCAACGCTGTAAAAAGAGAGTTATTCTTTCTCTAAATGCACAGAGATATTAAGAAATGTTCGAGAGTGGTTTAATCAAGATAGAGTGAGAGAGGGCTAAAGAAATACATAAGAGAGATAGGTGACTTGTTCAGTTAATTACAAATTACGGATAATTAAAATAATATAAAACGGAATCCTTTCAACATAATTCAATCCAATAATAAAGGTATATTTAGGATGTATTTTGTGTTATTAACATATTTTTTTTTAATTGAACTTATAGGGACGAACATTGATTAACTCACATTTAGTATAATAATTGATAGTTTGTTTTGGGTTGTCAAAGGGGGGAAGAATTGCTGTTTTTCGGGTCGGAATCTATCCATCTAACACTTATCGTTGTCTAGTTTTTGACATTGAAGTAGTATTTTTTTAGCTCCTTACATTAAGTGGCTTCACGCCTTGTCTGGAGCGACTCCCATAAAAAAAATTAAAAATAAAAATAAATATATATATATATATATATATATATATATATATATATATATATATATATATATATATATATACAATATTTACTTTTGTAAATTTCTCTTTTTCTTTAAATTTCTTTATAAAGAGAGTAGAAAGTGACTAACTTGGGTTTACTTTCAGCACCCTCGTAACTCTCCTTTACCTATTTTGTCCTTTAGTCCTCACATTCCATCAGCGATGCTTCTGACAAAGGGGGAAGAATTGCTGTTTTCTAGGTCTAAATTTATCCATCTAACACATATCGTTGACTAGTTTTTATCTCTTTACATCAAGTGGCTTCATGTCTGGAGTTACTTCAATAAAAAATTAAAAAATAAATATATGAAAAGTAAACCCGAAAAAAGGATTGATATGCCGTAAAACAACTTTAACACACGTAGCCACTCCTATGCATAAACACTCACTCACACACGCATCCACTTGCGCGTTTGCACACAGATTCACATAAAATACAGAATTTCCACAGAGCTTCTTCGCAAGGGGATCCAGTCTGTGGAACACATTACCACAGAACTGATTCCCTGAAGATTTTCTGGTGCTACCCGATCAAGTGGCTTCATGTTTTGTCTGGAGCGATTTCCATAAAAAAAATCATTTTTGTTCTTTCTCCGTGTCTTAGACGTAAAGCAGGGGCGGGCAACCTTTTCAGAGTGAGGACCAGATGAGACTTTTGGAAGGAGATCGCGTGTCGGAGTGAAAAACGAAATCTCAGAATTACTATATTTTTTATTTACATAGAATAAATTGTACAAAAAGTGCGTTGAACACTCTACAAATCTGATATTTTTTCTCAAGAGACTTCTGTATGTGATGTTATAAAAGGCGCCGACGAAGAGCCATTTTAAAATCATAAACAATAATGACGGGGGAAGTAGCAAGTTGATCCAGCATTCGTTTTGACACACCTCACATAAGTTTTATGTTTCATGCCCTTTCCTCGTCTCTCGTTTCATCTTTGCCTCTCTCTTTCTTTTTTCAAGGATTTGAAATTAATAGTTAAAGAAAAATGAAATATACATGCATCATCGCTCGCTGATATTTATACATTTTTATCCCACTGTAAATCTTAATTGAAACCTACTTTTACGTCTATGTCACAAAATGATATGAGTTTTACTGGTAGGTCCGCGGGCCGGATTGCAATAATAAAGCCTAGCAGGGTGGCGAGCCGGACGCTAAGCCTTCGCGGGCCACATCCGGCCCGCGGGCCGGAGGTTGCCAGTCCCTGACGTAAAGAATCTGAATTAATATTGGAAACCAGGAGACGATTCTCTCTGTTTAATGGATAAAACGATGCACAGCACCAAAAGACAGAAGAGATAGAGCGATAATGTCGACCTTTCAAACGTGCCGTGGACAAAATTGAAAACGTTGACCGGTAGGGGGTCTTTGACATCTCGTCACTAGGTCAAGCGTGGACAATAGATTGCATTCACGTGTCCAAGGTGATTACAGAGGCTGGACAACACAGTGGCCGTAGAAGTGATGACATGCTGGGTCAAATATGAATAACTGCAATGATAAAACTTGGTTGAGGAGATCGAAATTTATTTCAGGAATTTCGGGTTGTTGTATTAAACACGGACAGAATGTCAGATACTTATCATTCCCTACACTGATGAGAGCGAAAGCTTGAAACGCCGGCATATGTAGGTAAAAACAATTTAATATTATTTACTTAAAATTAATATATATATATATATATATATATATATATATATATATATATATATATATGTGTGTGTGTGTGTGTGTGTGTGTGTGTGTGTGTGTGTGTGTGTGTGTGTGTGTGTGTGTGTTTTGAAGGTTTACCAAAACATTTCGTTCAAGAAATCATTTATCACAACAAAAGACTTTTTTCTTTCATAGTTTATTTATTTTTCAGATTCTTCAAACTTAAAAAATTCTTTGAAAAATCTGAAAAATAAATAAACTATGAAAGAAAAAAGTCTTTTGTTGTGATAAATGATTTCTTGAACGAAATGTTTTCGTAAACCTTAAAAAAAAACACATATAAATGCTCTGTGCCCTGTAATCAAGTATTATCGAGCTTATTTTTATTGGACTAATCCCGGTCTTTACTAAATATACTATCTTCTCAGTGAAAAATCTAAATATATATATATATATATATATATATATATATATATATATATATATATATATATATATATAGTTCGGGCAGCAAGTCATTTTTTGTGCAAGTGTCATTAAAGACCACGGAGTTCTCTCTCTTCACGATCTTTCTTGCCAATTTCTCGACGCAGCGAGCAATTTGTCGGTTTTCAGGTGTGAATTGGTGAAGTATGGCATCTAACGTTGTGTCGTGGGCCATTTCTCTAGCGCTTTCGGTCTCTCGGCCGTCTTCAAAAGTCTTATCGTTACTAAGAGCCGTATTTATAGTTTTATTATTAGTTATATGTCTATTAATTTACACACACACACATATATATATATATATATATATATATATATATATATATATATATATATATATATATATATATATATTACTATTTCATGTATCCACATAAAATTTATAAGGAGATATAATTTTTTATGTATCAATTTTCAGTATTTACTTCAACAGTGCTCGATACGTAGTTAGAGCTAGGTAGTAAGCTATGAAAATATATTTATTGCAATTAAGCTACACAGAGGCTACCGCGGGAGCCTCTGTGTAGCTTAATTGGCATAAATATTTTTTCATAGGTTACTATATATATATATATATATATATATATATATATATATATTTATTAATTATTTTCTTGTTTTTCTGCTATTATTATTTTGATTATTATTATTATTATTATTATTATTATTATTATTATTATTATTATTATTATTTATTATTTATTGTTAAAGACTGATAGGGCGTTAGTACCAGTGGTGAATGCTATTTTATTAATTGCGAGTTGTAATTTTTTTCATGTGCATATATATATATATATATATATATATATATATATATAGAGAGAGAGAGAGAGAGAGAGAGAGAGAGAGAGAGAGAGAATAATTACGACTTTACTGTTATGCTCCCAATATAGAAACATCCTTGTTAACAATACCAAAATAATACTCAACGATACCAATATCAAAAAATATGTGTAAAAAATCAAAAAATATGTGTACAAAATCAAAGAATATGTGTAAAAAATCAAAGAATATGTGTAAAAAATCAAAGAATATGTGTAAAAAATCAAAAAATATGTGTAAAAAATCAAAAAATATGTGTAAAAAATCAAAAAATATGTGTAAAAAATCAAAGAATATGTGTAAAAAATCAAAAAATATGTGTAAAAAATCAAAGAATATGTGTAAAAAATCAAAAAATATGTGTAAAAAATCAAAAAATATGTGTAAAAAATCAAAAAATATGTGTAAAAAATCAAAAAATATGTGTAAAAAATCAAAAAATATGTGTAAAAAATCAAAAAAATATGTGTAAAAAATCAAAAAATATGTGTAAAAAATCAAAAAATATGTGTAAAAAATCAAAGAATATGTGTAAAAAATCAAAAAATATGTGTAGAACGCCATCACGCTCTCATGTACATTTCAACTTTACAGACGCCTTTTCAAGTTATAAACTACTTGCCGTTATAATTTTAAAAAATGAGCACAACAGTAAAGTCATAATTTGTAAAGACACTAAAACTAATACCGCCTGAAGATGATTTTACGATTCAAATCGAAAGTACTTGCAAAAAAGAAAAAAGAATGGAACAAGAAAGCCATGGATCATATTTATATCAATTTGACTGAAACATTAGATGGACAATTCGGAAAATTGAAAAAATAAAAAAAAGTCGCATCAAACAAAACCACTCCGTGTTATTTAATAATGTTTGCCTAAATGAAAATATGCTGCCTAAATACACCCAATATATATATATATATATATATATATATATATATATATATATATATATATATAATAATAATAATGGTAATAATCCAGGTGAAAAATATCCACAGGGTGGTAATCCAGAGAATTTTAACCGGGTTTATAAAAAGTGCTCAATATCAAAATAGAGCTTTATATATGATAGTTTTATTTACACAGACATGTACAAAATCTGCGACACTGGCATGTCGATGTTATCGATCAACAGTTACTATAAACTGAGATCTCATCAGGCAGAGTTAGAATCCGATCTTAACCTCAGATCATATTTGGAGAGCTCTCCAAATATGATCTGAGGTTAAGATCGGATTCTAACTCTGCCTGATGAGATCTCAGTTTATAGTAACTGTTGATCGATAACATCGACATGCCAGTGTCGCAGATTTTGTACACGTCTGTGTAAATAAAAATAATCATACATATATATATATATACACATATATATATATATATATATATATATATATATATATATATATATATATATATATATATATATTTCCGAAACAGTTTTTCATGGTAAACAACTGATGATCCCTTAAATAATGTTAGAAACAAACTAATATAATAACTGTAAAAACTAAATTGACTTACATGAGTGATTTTCCACTGAACGACTTTGGACTTAAGGTTTTTTTGGTTTTTTGGGGTTTTTATTTAATGGTTGAGAAACTTCCGAGACTATATATACGTATATATATATATATATATATATATATATATATATATATATATATATATATATATATATATATATATATATATAATTATTTAATAATAAATATTTGGACAAATATAAAGGTAAATGAGCAATAAAGTTCAACAGTCTCTATAATAAATTGAAGCTTAAAAAGTACTTAAACTTGTTAATCAAATTTTACTTGAGTGATTCAAATAATTATCGTAAGTAAAATGTTATGTCAGTTTCTGATATACATCATTTCAATTTGAACAGAGAGCATGAGTTTATATTATCCAATATATATTTTTTTAATTTTTGTTTTTTTGATTCACTTAAAGCAATTCAAGAACCAGCACTAAAAGTTTTGAAATTATCTTAAAATATTATTTATAAAATAAAAAATGTTTATACAATTCTCATGACAACATAATCAGTATTGATAATGCATAATTTTCCAAGCAGTTATCAGATATGTTTTATATTTCCCCTGTTTTTACATATATTTTATTGGTTTAATGTCCTTGTTAATGTAAGTTGATTTTATTATTAAGACTGTGTATTATATTTATTATCATATCATGAAGAATTAAGCATTTTCTTCATCTTCTGCAAAAACAAATTGTATATGTAACAAAAATAACAAATTTTGTAAAAATTATCAAAATTGTTTCTCCAAACATTATTTTGTTCATAAAGTATTTGATTTTGTAAAATGTTGAATTTGCTTTCTGATTGTATTATGTCATTATATTTTCTGTAATCAAGTAGTCAATATAAACAAATTGACTCATGATGTTTTTAAATATCAAAAATGAGTCTAATTCATGGTGAATAAAGTGATTTTTTTGTGAATTTAGTTCTTTTATATTTTTGTACTTTTTACATTTGATTTGTTGGAAATAAATCAATAATTGTAAGCTGCTTCCTAATAATATGTATAGTTGCTAATTACTGGATATTAACTAACCTTAACCGTAATAATATGTATAGTTGTTAATTACTGGACATTACTAAGAAATTTCTTATAAAAACTTTTCTCTGTAATTAATATTTAGTAGTAATTTTTGTTTTTACATGTCTGTCCCCAGTTGTGGACCCCGATCGCATGTTTACCAGGCCTGTATTATGAATCGCCTTGGTCAAATACCAAGCTCCTCTCTTTTCACCACCAACGCTCTGATCCCCACTTTGTCTCAGTTTAAATGAACGGCTCTCCCCTTGAGAAAGCCCACTGCTTTAATAAGCTCCTGGGACTGACCTTCTCTTCAGACCTGAAATGGAAGACTTACATCAAATATGTTGGTAAGACCGCTGGAAAAACGGTTGGATAATTCTATCGCTCCAGAAAGTATTTAACGCCCGACGTCATCCTGTATCTGTACAAGAGTCAAATACGTCCGAGGTGGAGTACTGCTGCCCAATATGGGGAGGTGCCGCTCAGAGCACCTTTTCCTGCCTTGACACATTCCAAAACCGACTTCGAAATCTAGTGGGGGATGTCATCTTCTATTCCCTACATTCACTCTATCACAGAAGAGATGTTGCTAGTCTCTCTCTGCTCTATCGTTATTTTCCTTTCAAAGTAGCATTACTGTTGAGTATTAAGTAACCGTTCCTATCTACGTGCCTCCCCACAAGGGTAAGATTAGACACAAGGTCATTTTTTATGTGGGTTATATCCGGCACCCAGTAAAGGGACACTCAAGCAAGGACAAAAGTAAAAATTGTCTCCCTTTAGAAAAATTTTAATTCGTTCTTTATTACAACAATTTTTCTTTTGTAATCATTTTGTTTTTGCTGGGGATGGGGTATCCTACCGGATGCCAGACATTCACCCGCTATTTCAGACACTGCAGCCGAGAGATCTTTTAAAGATTCTAACCGTCCATTTTAGTGCAATATTTTGTATCTCTCTTGCACTTGGTTCACCGGGTAGTTTAAAAAAATTCTTTTTCATGGGTCCGATTGCTCCTATAATTACTGAAATGATAATTTTTTTAATGGAAATCGCTCCAGACAAGGTATGAAGCCCTTTCATGTGATGAGCTAACAAGAACGAAAGATGATTGTCGCAAAGATGGGAGATGCCTATTGGCCTTAGTCTTGAAAAGACCATGGTTATAGATAGGAGGAAAACAGTCAGCAGGAAGAGAGTTTCACAAGCCTGCACTTCTTGGAAAGAAGCTACTGAAATAGGAAGCTCTATTACAATGAGGTATCAAAACAGTAGATTGACGGAGACCACTAGACAAACGAATCAAACGAGCTGTTACAAAAGAAGCACGGAATAGATCATACAATTCCGAAGAACACATGTCATATGGAAAAGAGACTAGCAACATCACGTCTGTGAGAGAGAGGGTGCAGAGAAGAAGAAAGGGTACGGCCAATCAAATTACAGATACGTTTCTGCACCTTACCAAGAACCCTCAAATTGGACAGAGATTCACCAGACCAAATATGACAACAGTACTCCATACATGGTCTGATTGTGGATTTGTAGAGATAGAGAATAGTTTCAGGTGTGAGAAAGTGTTTGGAGCGATAGAGAGAACCGATTTTACGAGAAGCAGAAAGAGCAATGGATCTAATGTATGAACTCCAATAAAGATTTGATGAGAGAGAAAAACCAAGAAGTTTCAGAGTTGATTTCTCCTCAAGAGCGGAGCCATCCATGAGAATCTGATGAAGAAAAGGGGTACGCCTTAGATTGAAAGACACGAGCTGAGTCTTAACTGGATTAAATGAAACAAAGCCATTTCGTACCCTAATCCACAACTGATCCCAGGTCAACTTCTAAATCAGCTGCATATTTCGACTGATCGGAGGGAGATGGGCGAGAAGCAACACCAGAATTGAAAGTGGTATCATCAGCATATGTGTTAATTTTCTGAACAATATTTTCAGGAAGATCATTTATATAGTGAAAAAACAGTGTTAGGCCTAGAATAGAGCCGTGAGGAAAACCAGCATTGATAGGAAAAGAGAATGAAGAGACACCGTCCAAAGTTACTCGCAAGCTTCGATCATAAAGAAAAGACCTAATAATGTCAAGAACCTCACCACCAATACCATAACCCTGAAGTTTGTGTAGAAGACCATGTGGGTTATATTCGGTCGTATTGTGATTTTTTTTTAAATCAGAGTTATATTAACACTTAATAATTTTTATGGACTTAAATCTTTAATTAATCTACGTTCATATCGATTAAATCTAACTATTTAGAGATTGGTTCTCGTATATAAGAGTACAACTGACCAAAACGTGTTCACCAAAACAAAAACTCTAACCCTAATCCTAACCCTAACCCTAACCTTAACCCTAACCCTAACCATAACCCTAATCCTAACCCTAACCCTAACCCTAATCCTAACCCTAACCCTAACCTTAACCCTAACCCTAACCATAACCCTAATCCTAACCCTAACCCTAATCCTAACCCTAACCCTAACCCTAACCTTAACCCTAACCCTAACCATAACCCTAATCCTAACCCTAACCCTAATCCTAACCCTAACCAAAACCAAACCCCTAACCCTAACCCTAATCCTAACCCTAACCCTAATCCTAACCCTAACCAAAACCAAACCCCTAACCATAACCCTAATCCTAACCCTAACCCTAATCCTAACCCTAACCCTAATCCTAACCCTAACCCTAACCCTAACCCTAACCCTAACCTTAACCCTAACCCTAACCATAACCCTAATCCTAACCCTAACCCTAATCCTAACCCTAACCAAAACCAAACCCCTAACCCTAACCCTAATCCTAACCCTAACCCTAATCCTAACCCTAACCAAAACCAAACCCCTAACCCTAACCCTAACCCTAACCCTAACCCTAATCCTAACCCTAACCCTAACCAAAACCAAACCCCTAACCCTAACCCTAACCCTAATCCTAACCCTAACCAAAACCCTAACCCTAACCCTAATCCTAATCCTAACCCTAACCAAAACCCTAACCCTAACCCTAACCCTAACCCTAATCCTAACCCTAACCAAAACCCTAACCCTAACCCTAACCCTAACCCTAACCCTAATCCTAACCCTAACCCTAACCCTAACCCTTACCCTAACCCTAATCCTAACCCTAACCCTAACCCTAACCAAAACCAAACCCCTAACCTTAACCCTAACCCTAATCCTAACCCTAACCAAAACCAAACCCCTAACCCTAACCAAACCCCTAACCCTAACCCTAATCCTAACCCTAACCAAAACCAAACCCCTAACCCTAACCCTAATCCTAACCCTAACCAAAACCCTAACCCTAACCCTAACCCTAACCCTAACCCTAACCCTAACCCTAACCAAACCCCTAACCCTAACCCTAACCCTAACCCTAACCCTAAACCCTAACCCTAACGTGTCCACCAAAACCAAACCCCTAACCCTAACCCTAACCCTTACCTTAATCCTAACCCTTACCCTAACCCTAACCAAAACCAAACCCCTAACCTTAACCCTAACCCTAATCCTAACCCTAACCAAAACCAAACCCCTAACCCTAACCCTAACCCTAACCCTAACCCTTACCTTAATCCTAACCCTTACCCTAACCCTAATCCTAACCCTAACCCTAACCCTAACCAAAACCAAACCCCTAACCTTAACCCTAACCATAATCCTAACCCTAACCAAAACCCTAACCCTAACGTGTCCACCAAAACCAAACCCCTAACCCTAACCCTAACCCTTACCCTAACCCTAATCCTAACCCTAACCCTAACCCTAACCGTAGCGAAAACCAAACCCCTAACCCTAACCCTAACCCTTACCCTACCCCTAACAAAAACTTCACCACACATAAGTGTTGTGAAGTAGTCCAACAGTAAAATGAAGAAGTCAATTCGAGGTTGGGTTAAAATAACAAGTGTATTAACATAAAAGGTACAAAGGTAAGGAAACTGACTGGCACTCGGCTAGACAGTTACAATACTGTCCTTTTTCTCCCTGGTGATTGTCTACTCGCACTATTTATAGTGAGAACCGGTGTAGTTTCTCTTCTGTTAGAACGGCCGGTGTAACAATAAGTATTCGGCATATCATACTACATTGACATTCAAAGAGAATTACTATTGATAACAAGCCGCGCGTACGTGGTCCTCCTCTGTATGCGACTCGATGTGGCGAGTGTAAAATGCAATAAATTTGGGAAATTTCGGGCATTTTTTACCCCCCCACCCTTTGAGCCCCTGGGGGCGCGAACCAGAATTATTCTGAGGTCAAGGATGCTCATTTTATATCCAGAACAATTGCCTCTACATTTTGGCCAAGTTTCAGAAAAATTGAATGGATGGATCAAACGTTATGGGAGAAAAGGGTCATTTTTTGCCATTTTAGAGGGCTTTTGACCCCCTGGGGCGCGAACCAGATTTTTTCCAAAGTCAGCGATACTTATTTTCTATTAGGAACAATTGCCTCCACATTTTGACCAAGTTTCAGAGAAATTGAATTGATGGATGAAAAGTTATGGGGTAAAAAATGTCATTTTGGGCCATTTCGGGGCCTTTTGACACCCTGGGGGGATAACCAGATTTCTTTTCAAAAATCAGAGAATGTCACTTTCTAACCTGACCAAAGTTACAACTTCATGCAAAATTTCAGAGAAATTCAATGGATGGTTGCGGAGAAAGATCCGGACGAACGGACGGACATGCCTCAAAACATATGTCCCCCGATTTTATAAATCTGGGGACCAATTATGTGACTATTGGATCGAAGGTGCTTCACGCTTACAAATAAAATGACTGTAGACATTAGACCACAATTGTCCGAGCGTCCATTCTGCAATCTTCAGTACAGCGAAAGTGACCCGTGTCTTTTCTACGGCCATATTGACATTTGTCGCTGCAAACTGGCATGGTTATATTTTGACCTTTAAATCACGGCTGGTGATTCTCGTGACCAAAGGTCAGTCTACTTTGTTTCCACAATAACGGAGGCGACAATAATTGCATAAAAATACTTGTCGGAAACAACAATGCTGATCTACCTATTATTATCCGTTAGGGACCTCTTTACTTTTATATGAAATCACGTTGACACCGCGTCGGATTACTAAAGTTAAGCACCGTTGAGCCTGGTCATGATTTAGATGGGTGACCATTTCCGACCGAATACTGGGTGATGTAAGAAAGCACTCAACCAGGCTGTAAAAATAGGAACGGTCTTTGCTTAGAGGTATGATCAGATACGGACTAGCACCATGTCATGGTGATGGTTCAAGCGGTCAGATCACCAAAGTTAAGCACCGTTGAGCCTGGTCATGATTTAGATGGGTGACCATTTCCGAATACTAGGTGATGTAAGAAAGCACTCCACCAGGCTGTAAAAATGGGAACGGTCTTTGCTTAGAGGTATGATCAGATACGGACTAGCATCCTGTCATGGGGATGGTTCAAGCGGTCAGATCACCAAAGTTAAGCACCGTTGAGCCTGGTCATGATTTAGATGGGTGACCATTTCCAAATACTGGGTGATGTAAGAAAGCACTCCACCAGGCTGTAAAAATGGAAACGGTCTTTGCTTAGAGGTATGATCAGATACGGACTAGCATCCTGTCATGGGGATGGTTCAAGCGGTCAGATCACCAAAATTAAGCACCGTTGAGCCTGGTCATGATTTAGATGGGTGACCATTTCCGAATACTGGGTGATGTAAGAAAGCACTCCACCAGGCTGTAAAAATGGGAACGGTCTTTGCTTAGAGGTATGATCAGATACGGACTAGCATCCTGTCATGGGGATGGTTCAAGCGGTCAGATCACCAAAGTTAAGCACCGTTGAGCCTGGTCATGATTTAGATGGGTGACCATTTCCGAATACTGGGTGATGTAAGAAAGCACTCCACCAGGCTGTAAAAATGGGAACGGTCTTTGCTTAGAGGTATGATCAGATACGGATTAGCATCCTGTCATGGGGATGGTTCAAGCGGTCAGATCACCAAAGTTAAGCACCGTTGAGCCTGGTCATGATTTAGATGGGTGACCATTTCCGAATACTAGGTGATGTAAGAAAGCACTCCACCAGGCTGTAAAAATGGGAACGGTCTTTGCTTAGAGGTATGATCAGATACGGATTAGCATCCTGTCATGGTGATGGTTCAAGCGGTCAGATCACCAAAGTTAAGCAACGTTGAGCTTGGTCATGATTTAGATGGTTGACCATTTCCGAATACTGGGTGATGTAAGAAAGCACTCCACCAAGCTATAAAAATGGGAACCGGCCTTGCTTGAAGGTATAATCAGATACGGACTAGCACCATGTCATGGGGATGGTTCAAGCGGTCAGATCACCAAAGTTAAGCACCGTTGAGCTTGGTCATGATTTAGATGGTTGACCATTTCCGAATACTGGGTGATGTAAGAAAGCACTCCACCAAGCTATAAAAATGGGAACCGGCCTTGCTTGAAGGTATAATCAGATACGGACTAGCACCATGTCATGGTGATGGTTCAAGCGGTCAGATCACCAAAGTTAAGCACCGTTGAGCCTGGTCATGATTTAGATGGTTGACCATTTCCGAATACTGGGTGATGTAAGAAAGCACTCCATCAGGCTGTAAAAATGGGAACCGACCTTGCTTGAAGGTATAATCAGATACGGATTAGCATCCTGTCATGGGGATGGTTCAAGCGGTCAGATCACCAAAGTTAAGCACCGTTGAGCCTAGTCATGATTTAGATGGGTGACCATTTCCGAATACTGGGTGATGTAAGAAAGCACTCCACCAGGCTGTAAAAATGGGAACCGACCTTGCTTGAAGGTATAATCAGATACGGATTAGCATCCTGTCATGGGGATGGTTCAAGCGGTCAGATCACCAAAGTTAAGCAACGTTGAGCATGGTCATGATTTAGATGGGTGACCATTTCCGAATAATGGGTGATGTAAGAAAGCACTCCACCAGGCTGTAAAAATGGGAACGGTTTTTGCTTAGAGGTATGATCAGATACGGACTAGCATCCTGTCATGGGGATGGTTCAAGCGGTCAGATCACCAAAGTTAAGCACCGTTGAGCCTAGTCATGATTTAGATGGGTGACCATTTCCGAATACTGGGTGATGTAAGAAAGCACTCCACCAGGCTGTAAAAATGGGAACGGTCTTTGCTTAGAGGTATGATCAGATACGGACTAGCATCCTGTCCTGGGGATGGTTCAAGCGGTCAGATCACCAAAGTTAAGCACCGTTGAGCTTGGTCATGATTTAGATGGGTGACCATTTCCGAATACTGGGTGATGTAAGAAAGCACTCCACCAAGCTATAAAAATGGGAACCGGCCTTGCTTGAAGGTATAATCAGATACGGACTAGCACCATGTCATGGTGATGGTTCAAGCGGTCAGATCACCAAAGTTAAGCACCGTTGAGCCTGGTCATGATTTAGATGGGTGACCATTTCCGACCGAATACTGGGTGATGTAAGAAAGCACTCCACCAGGCTGTAAAAATGGGAACCGGCCTTGCTTGAAGGTATAATCAGATACGGACTAGCACCATGTCATGGTGATGGTTCAAGCGGTCAGATCACCAAAGTTAAGCAACGTTGAGCATGGTCATGATTTAGATGGGTGACCATTTCCGAATAATGGGTGATGTAAGAAAGCACTCCACCAGGCTGTAAAAATGGGAACGGTTTTTGCTTAGAGGTATGATCAGATACGGACTAGCATCCTGTCATGGGGATGGTTCAAACGGTCAGATCACCAAAGTTAAGCACCGTTGAGCCTGGTCAAGATTTAGATGGGTGACATTTTGTGGGTAACAGGTGCTGTAAGCAAACACTTTACTCAAATGTAAAAAATAGGAACCAGTCTTGCTTGGAAGTATAATCGGAAACAGACTGGCGTCCTGTCACGGATATAGTCTAAGTCATGAGTAAATAAAAGTTAAGAAACGTTGACCCTGGTCAGTACTTGGATGGGTGACATTTCGTGGGTAACAGGTGCTGTAAGCAAACACTTTACTCAAATGTAAAAAATGGGAACCATCTTTGCTGGGAAGTATAATCGGAAACAGAATGACCGGATTCAGCATCAAATAACCCGAAAAGGGTTGATATGCCGTAAAACAACCAAACCAAACCTAACACCTTTTGACAAGGGGGTTTACGTTGTCTTGTTGTCCTTATGCTAAATCTCTAGCTATCACTCAATGCACGAAGCCTCCGTCGATAGATTAACTGATCTTGTACATTATCACAGTCGACAGTTGTGGAACTTTTCAGGACAGAATTTTTATTGACTATCATAAAGTAGTTTTTTTTTCTGAGATAGTTCACCACTACTTGATTTATTAGAAATCAAATCTACTTACTCGTGACGTACAGGAGACTGAAAGGTGTGTACTGAGATAACAGTGGACCGATCTCTCGTATTTTTAAATACTGAACAGACTTTATATTTTGTTGAAATCAATTCGAATAGAAATGTATAAGGCACATTTATTTGTGTACCATGGCTGACCGTTTAGTCTTGGTTGGAATATGTTAAACGGTGTAACGCTCTCCATAGGCGACGACTCAGATATATTAGATACGATTAAGGACCAATTCTTGTTTGATATTCACTGTGTTCATTTGCCACTGTTTACGGTCTTGCCTCATGGTTTCTTTCCATGGCTTCTTAGGGCGTCCGGATCTTTGCTGTCCAGTCTAAGCAAGTGCTGATATACCCCTCGCTTCTTTCAACCCTAACCCTAACCCTAACCCTCGCTTCTTTCAACCCTAACCCTAATCCTAACCCTAACCCTACCCCTCGCTTCTTTCAACCCTTACCCTAATCCTAACCCTAACCCTACCCCTCGCTTCTTTCAACCCTAACCCTAATCCTAACCCTAACCCTACCTCTCGCTTCTTTCAACCCTAACCCTAATCCTAACCCTAACCCTAACCCTCGCTTCTTTCAACCCTAATCCTAACCCTAACCCTACCCCTCGCTTCTTTCAACCCTAACCCTAATCCTAACCCTCGCTTCTTTCAACCCTAATCCTAATCCTAACCCTACCCCTCGCTTCTTTCAACCCTAACCCTAACCCTACCCCATGCTTCTTTCAACCCTAACTCTACCCCTACCCCTCGCTTCTTTCAACCCTAACCCTAACCCTAACCCTCGCTTCTTTCAACCCTAATCCTAACCCTAACCCTACCCCTTGCTTCTTTCAACCCTAACCCTAACCCTCGCTTCTTTCAACCCTAATCCTAACCCTAACCCTACCCCTCGCTTCTTTCAACCCTAACCCTAATCCTAACCCTCGCTTCTTTCAACCCTAATCCTAACCTTCGCTTCTTTCAACCCTAATCCTAACCCTAACCCTCGCTTCTTTCAACCCTAATCCTAACCCTAACCCTTGCTTCTTTCAACCCTAACCCTAACCCTAACCCTAACCCTCGCTTCTTTCAACCTTAACCCTAACCCTCGCTTCTTTCAACCCTAATCCTAACCCTTACCCTACCCCTTGCTTCTTTCAACCCTAACCCTACCCCTTGCTTCTTTCAACCCCAACCCTAACCCTACCCCTAACCCTCGCTTCTTTCAACCCTAACCTTAACTCTAACCCTAACCCTCGCTTCTTTCAACCCTAATCCTAACCCTAACCCTACCCCTTGCTTCTTTCAACCCTAATCCTAACCCTAACCCTCGCTTCTTTCAACCCTAACCCTAACCCTAACTCTAACCCTCGCTTCTTTCAACCCTAACCCTACCCCTAACCCTCGCTTCTTTCAACCCTAACCCTAACCCTAACCCTACCCCTCGCTTCTTTCAACATGCCCGAACCAGCAAAGACGGTTTGCCTTGTCAGGACATCGAATTCAGACGGAGACAACAAGTGGGTCATTACGGTTTGTGCAGTAAACGAATAATAAAATAATAATCAATTAATTAATCTTAACCCTAACCCTAACCCGGTCATGGTTGAGTAATAATGCTTCCGAAACAGCTGCCATTGTCATTTTTTCTTATCTTTCTGTTTTTGCTGGAGATGGGGCATCCTACCGGATGCCAGACATTTACCGGCTATTTCAGACACTCCAGCCTAGAGATCTTTTTAAGATTCTAACCGTCCCTTTAAGTGCAGTTGTTTGTATTTCTCTTGCACTCGGTTCACCGGGTATACTTGCCAGTTTTTTTCTTTTTTTTAACATAGTTCACCCCCAAACAAGGCAGGACGCCACTGTAGACGTAAGGGGCTACTGAGAAAAAAGAGGGGAGAAGGTAGGGGGCAGTAAACCTAGATTTGGATCTGCGCAGCGAGATGTCTGTTTACATTAGTTTTAAACTTCTGCATGTCTGTAGTGTCGGGGAAACAGGGGAAAGGAGGAAGTTCCAGATGCCAGCAACATGAGGAAAGAAGCTATTTGAGTAGAAGGCATCTGGGGACCTCCACAGTGAATGGATGAGATTTAGTTGATTGTCGAGTTAGCTTTTGAAATTCTTTTTCATTAGTGCAGTTGTTTGTATTTCTCTTGCACTCGGTTCACCGGGTATACTAGCCAGATAGATTTTGAAATTCTTTTTCATTAGTCCTGTTGCTCCTATAATTACTGGTATGATGGAGATTTTCCTAAGATTCCAGTTTCTTTTCATGTCGTACATAAGACCTTGGTATTTCGTAATTTTTCCCTTTCTGCTCTGTTCACTTCTGCATCATTAGGAACACTGACTTCAACTAGGGTTGCTACTTTCTCCCTTTTGTCCCATATTACGATGTCAGGTTTAACAGCTCCGTTTTCTAGATATGTAGCTGTAGGGATTGCATAGTCATAGTGGATGGTGTATAAACTATTTCCAACTGTTTTTTTTTTCTTCCAGTATATGCTCCCAGGACTTGCTGCTACACTGGATATTCAACTTTTTACAAATAGTCCAGTGAAGATATTTACACACTCCGTTGTGTCGCATTGTATAATAGCCATCCCCCAGGAGAACCTTACAACTGGATGTCAGGTGGCTCGCACACTCTACTTCTGTGTGGCAGAACCTGCACTTGGATAGGATCCTCACGTGATCGGGGAGTGCGAGGGTTGTATCAGAAATTCCGTAGTTTCAATGAAAGCTTTGACGATGAACAAAGGTATACACGCTTACAAGCAATTATTGAAAAAAAAAAACGATATAAAACTGTCAGAAATCGATGTATGTCGCCGATATCCAACCATCTGGAGCAATTTGTTATGGTTCAAAAGCGTGGCAAATGGGTACCAAAACGAATGTTTTATTTTCGACCAACCTGGTAATAATAATAATTATGTCCTTATCGAACATTGTTATGGGATATGTGAAATATATTCATATATATATATATATATATATATATATATATATATATTCTTTCACTGCATTTTTTTAATAATATTTTTCATATATTTTTCAAATATTTGAACTTTGGTTTTTTCGAAAGCCAACTTATCTATCTGTATTTCTCCTCTGATGATAAGATCTCGATCTTTGAAAAGCCTTGGCGTAAGGAAAGAATAATAAACACTAGTTTATTACTGAATACACCTTGCATTGAACAATTGTAATTTGAAATAAATTTGGACAATCGTCGCATATTTATCACTCTTTTTTCTTCTCTCTCTCTCTCTCTCTCTCTTTCTCTCTCTCTCTCTCTCTCTCTCTCTCTCTCTCTCTATATATATATATATATATATATATATATATATATATATATATATATATATATATATATATATATATACGGAATAGGAGGAACGTTCATTGAATATTTCAAAACTTATTCGTTGCAAACCGACAAACGAATGACGTATTGTGCTATTACGTCAAGATTAAGTAACATCCCGGGTTTCAAAAAAAAAACGTACAAA
Organism: Sepiola atlantica; assembly: GCA_963556195.1. Lineage (NCBI taxonomy): Eukaryota > Metazoa > Mollusca > Cephalopoda > Sepiida > Sepiolidae > Sepiola > Sepiola atlantica. The sequence continues at coordinate 49,878,816 of OY744553.1, read as the reverse complement.
TAGTTAACCATGAATTTGGATAGGGTGTCTAACTTATTTGAGGACAGATTGTTTGCTTTTTTTATAAATGTCATTAAAAAAAATTTTTTCAACTTAGTTCACGCCAAACAAGGCAAGTTGCCACTGTAGACGCAAGGGGCTACTAAGAATTAGGGTGAAAGTTTTGGTGGTCATCCTAAATTGGGAGCTGTGCAGCGAGATGCTTGTTCACATTAGTTTTAAATTTCTGCATGTCGGTACAGTCGGGGAAACAGGGAGCATGGAGGGAGTTCCAAAGACCGGCAGCACTAGGAAAGAAGCTATTGGAGTAGAAGGCTCTCCAGCATCTGGGGACATTCACAGTGAATGGATGGGATTTGGATGATTGTCGGGTTGGTCGAGTGTATTTACGTCGAGGCGGCACTAGAGCAGCAAGTTCATCGGAGCACATTCCATTGAAGTACTTGTAAAACAAACACAAGGATGCAACTTTGCGGCGATGAGACAGGGGTTGGAGCTTGGTGGATAGTGAAGGACCTATCAAGTTGGCGATTCTTTTTTGGACCTTGTCTAAGAGGGAGAGACTAGCGGATGATGCACCAGCCCAGATGTGGCAACAATGCTCCATGCATAGGCGGATGGTGGCTTTGTAGAGATATAGGATACTGTCAGGTGTGAGAAGTTTTTTTAGCACGGTAGAGGGAGTCCACCTTCTTTGCAGCAGCCTTTGCAATGTCTTCAATGTATTTGTTCCAATCATGTTACCTGTGAATGTTAGGCCGAGGAGTTTGAACGTTGGACTCTCAGGTAGAGTGTTATTTGCCATGGCAATCGGTGGTTAAAGAAATAAAATAAAACAAAGTCAAGTGTTGTGTTTTTTCTATTTTAGTTTATTAGAAATGACTCGTTTTTTTTTTGTTTCAACTCGCGATAGTTCAGTTCTATCCTATTATTATTTTAAATGCACTAGAAAGAATTACATTGGAAATCAAATAGCAAGTCAGACAACCCCGCCGTCTAAATAAAAAGTCAACGGTAGGTGATTTCTTTTCTTTAAGTTATCAGAAATGATTTATATATTAAAAATCAAATTAAAAATCAAATTATTGACGTAAGTCTATGATGTCAGATGAATATTTTGTACTGGTACAAGTTTTGAAGCAGACACAAATCGACTAGGTTAGGGTTAGCTTAGGGTTAAGTTAGGGTTAGTTTAAGGTAAGGTTAGGGTAAGTTTAGGGTTAGGGTTAGGGTTAGAGTAAAAAAAAAGTTCGAGTTTTGTCTGGTTCAAAAGCTGTACCAGTACCAGAAAGGTTTAATAATATATCTAGATAAATAGCGAGTGAGAACATTGGCGAAGCATATTTTTCCCGAAGTGACGGAGGCCGTATATTAGTATATATAGAGACAGTTGTGGGAATTAAGGTTAGGGTTAGGATATGGGTAAGGGTTAGGGTTAGGGTTAGGGTTATGGTGTAGGGTTATGGTTAGGGTTAGGATTTGGGTTAGGGTTATGGTTAGGGTTTAGGGTTATGGTTAGGGTTAGAGTTAGGGTTAGGATTAGGGTTAGGGTTAGGATTAGGGTTAGCATTAGGGTTAGGGTTAGTGAAGCATATTTTTCCCGAAGTGACGGAGGACCTATATTAGTATATAGAGAGACAGTTGTTGATTTGGGTTAGGATTAGGGTTAGAGTTAGGGTTAGGGTTAGAGTTAGGGTTAGGGTTAGGGTTGTTAGGGTTAGGATTAGGGTTGGGGTTAGGGTTAGGGTTTAGGGTTAGGATTAGGGTTAGGATTAGGGTTAGGAGTTCTGTTTTTGATGGTTAGGATTAGGGTGTCTTGTTTGATGGCTCGTTTGCTGTCCATTATCCGCTGTTGTTGCTTCTTGTTAAGACTTTTTCAAGTAAGAACTGTTCATTGAATATTTTAAAACTTATTTGTTGCAATCCGGACGGACGTCTTACCGACCAAACGAATGACGTATTGTGCTATCACGTCAAGATTCGGACCCGATCAACAAGCCCCGATACGTTCACCATATCCGATGTTCGCCTCTTTGCTAAAGAAAGGCCCACCCGTTCGACTTTCTTGTCCGGACATGTCCCCATTTTTTTTTTTTTTTTTGCGCCGAGTGGAAGAATGAAAAGTCCCTTCTGAATTTGAGCAACGAATAAAAAACGGACGATGCATCGAGGATTACAATAACAAATACGAATACATATTCAATTATTAGTTTTTTTGTGTCCGGAGTTTTAAGTCACTCAACAAAACAAGTCTTTGTCCTGTTGATATTGGCGGAGTTATTAACATGCAGCCGAACGAAACGTTTATATTTGATACTAGCTGCCCCGACCGGTCGTTGTCCGGTATTTTTGTAAATCATTGTTGCTGTTAAATTATGACGAGTTTTTTTGTTTCTTTATTAGTATTTATTCAGCTATTCTGTTTTATCGTGAGTTCTGAGTCGCTTAACAAAATAAGTCTTTGCCCGAGTAAAGCCGAACGAAAGATGTATGCAACATATAAAATTATCTTGTCGGACTTTTAAAACCAGACCTAAATAACAGTCCGTCTCGGTTAAGGTTAGGGTTAGGGTTAGGGTTAGGGGTAGGGTTAGGGTGACAAGAAGCTTGTTATAGATAGTCATTTCGTAGTAGCGTCGTTTGGTTAGGGTTAGGGTTAGGGTTAGGGTTAGGGTTAAGGTTAGGGGTAGGGTTAGGGGTAGGGTGACAAGAAGCTTGTTATAGATAGTAATTTCGTAGTAGCGTCGTTTGGTTAGGGTTAGGGTTAGGATTAGTCCGTCTGGGTGCCGCTTTGGCTGGTCATCTACGATTCATGAATCTACTTTGGTATGATATCTACACTTACATAAATATACTTATTTATGCGATCTACACCTTATATTGCAAGGTGAAAACTTTTCCTAATTGGTTTCGAAAGAATGTGTGGTTAGAGAGCTTCGAAACCTAACCCCTAACTCTAACCCCTAACCCTAACCTTAACGTTCAAA
>OY744553.1:49838329-49865829 GCA_963556195.1 Sepiola atlantica | reverse complement strand
CTCGATTATTCTATAAAAGCGTTATATTGGTTTATAGAGTTCATCAATTTTACAGAAGTTTAGATATTTACATATTTTACAGAAATTTAGTTTCTGTAAGGTAGATAGATAGATAGATAGATAGATAGATAGATAGATAGATAGATAGATAGGAACAGGCTTAGATAGATAGATAGATAGATAGATAGACCAAACTGTCTTTTAATAAAACCGGGAAAAAAACAAGGTATGTTTTTATACAAAAAATATCTTCATAAAAAAATAATATAAACTTTAAGTTGATGACGTGTAAGAAATTAAAATAAAAACTTTACCGTAATTGTTTGTTTGTTTTTTTTGTTTTTTTTTTGTATTATATATATATATGTGTGTGTGTGTAAGTGTGTGTATGTGTGTGTGTGTGTGTAGTTTTTAAACTTTTCGGTCAGGTTTTAACTTTTTGAAAATATGAAGGACTATATATCTATATATATATACACATGTGAACGCGTATATATAAGAAGAAGAAATAATTGAAATTAGTTTATATCTCGTTCTTCGGCGTCTAATTACTTACTACCCCCCTTTTTTTTTTCGGAAGCGTGCATTCGCACCCGTGTTATTTCAAAATGTGAGAAGTCTATAGATCGCGCCCTCTGTCGGTTAAGTTCGTGCACGGCGTCTGTTTGCCGGTGAGCCCCGCGCTCTCGTGTTCGTCTGCCGGTGCGCGCGTGTTCGCGTCTCTGCGCGTTCGGCCTCTTCGTGTGGGCGTCCGTGCGAACAGAGAGAGAATAGAGATAGGGTGAGTGGGCGAGTTACGCTCACCTGTGTGTATGGGGAGGACTTCTGCGCGGGTTAGGGTGGGTGAGGGGGGAGTACAACACACACAAAAAAAAAGCAATGAAAAAAGAAAAAAAAAAGTCGCTGACTTATATAGTGCACGCGTTAGGATGCATGCGAGCGCACTTTGCCAGGCACAGTGCGACGTTTGGTGGCGAGCGAGAAAACAGCGCCGAACATATACGACCGCCGCGTTTTTGCCACTGCACAGCGGTGGATTTTGATTGGTCAACGTCGTGCCTACGTCATCAGTAGAAGGAAGAGGAGAGGAAAGCAAGGGAGGGGGTGGAGAAAAGAAGGTTGATAAGAGAGAGGCTGACGCAGTGGGAGGAGAGGTATTTTTTGCTTTTAGTATAAGAACATCTTTTTCGTTTTTGTAAGTATAGGATATTAATCTCATTAATAATCTACATAATAAAACGCTAAGGCGATTCCATGTTCGTATGTACGTTATCACCCTCGACCGATTGCCGAAAATACAGTGCAAAACAAAAAATTGTTTTCTTTTGGCCAAGATCAAAGTGTAGTATCTGTTCCGATGGATACTACACCCTATAGACCGGTGTCGTCATGGCCTTCGGGTCTTAATTCCGCCGGTTTGTTGCAGTTCTAGGAGGTTCACCCTCCCAGGCTTTGCCTCCCCTCTTTGGGGAGGAGTAAGTTTATTGCTTACTGCCTGAGGCGCCCCTACCGGGGAATGCCGACGGGGCTGCCCAGACATTTTTTGTAGGCCAGAATGCTCAAATTCTCGGGCACTGGCATTTCAAATCCCAATTTCCGACCTTGTGTCACATCTTACCGCTGTGGGAGGGAGATAAATAACTCTAACTGAAATACACTTCGGGCTAAGATCAAAGTGTAATATCTGTTCCGATAAATGCTACACCCTATAGACCGGTATCGTCTTGGCCTTCGGGCCTTGATTCTGCCAGTTTGTGGGTTTGTCCTGTGCAGTTCTAGGAGGTCCACCCTCCCAGGATTTTTCTTCTAACCCTTTGAAAAGGGGTTAGTTTATTGCTAATCGCCTGACGCGTTCCTACCGGGGAATGCCGACGGGGCAGCCTAGGCATTTTTTAACGGTCAAAGTGCACTTTTTCGTCTAGGGCGCTGGCTTTTCAAATTCCACTTTCCCGACCCTGTGTCACATCTTACCGCTGTGTGAGGTAGATAAATACCAAGATCAAGGTGTAATATCTGTTTTACCCAAACATGGTACAATAATAATATCGTGGGGTCTGCGTTCGCGCCTGATGTTCTATAGAATTTAAATATGTCACAAACTCGTACAAGGCTTTTGGAGATAGACCCCCATAATCAGAAATATTCGGAAACTATATTAACCAGAGTACTTAGATTAGTATGATTCAGTTGAACAAATGATACAATAATATCGTGGGGTCTGCGTTCGCGCCTGATGTTCTATAGAATTTACATGTGTCACAAACTCGTACAAGGCTTTTGTAGATATACCCCCTATAATCAGAAATATTCGGAGACTATATTAACCAGAGTACTTAGATTAGTATGATTCAGTTGAACAAATGATACAATAATATCGTGGGGTCTGCGTTCGCGCCTGATGTTCTATAGAATTTAAATGTGTCACAAACTCGTACAAGGCTTTTGGAGATAGACCCCCATAATCAGAAATATTCGGAAACTATATTAACCAGAGTTCTTAGATTAGTATGATTCAGTTGAAAAAATGATATCGTACGGCCGCGCTCTCCCCATACACATGTCATATCTTTATGCAGGTTTCTGTGGCTTTTTCCCCCCTTTTCTGTAACTGGTGCTACCAGATCAGGTTGTCTGAAGATACCGGCTCCCTGACCTAAAGTGCACCAAACATTGATGTTATTGTTTTCTTCCTTTACCTTTACAAAACTCAATCATGTTCTGCAATGTACAAAAACAAAAACAATAATGTTCCTCTACAAAACAACTAAACCCGAAAAGGGTTGATATGCCGTAAAACAAAACAACTACACCAAACACCATGAATAAATATTCGAAGATATAAAGAACTTGAAGCATAAAATTTTTTACCATAATGACCTGATTCGGCATTAAATAACCTGAAAAGAGTTGATATGCCGTAAAACAAAACAACTAAACCAAACACCATGAATAAATATTCGAAGATATAAAGAACTTGAAGCATAAAATTTTTTACCATAATGACCGGATTCGGCATTAAATAACCTGAAAAGAGTTGATATGCCGTAAAACAAAACAACTAAACCAAACACCATGAATAAATATTCGAAGATATAAAAAACTTGAAGCATAAAATTTTTTTACCATAATGACCGGATTCGGCATTAAATAACCTGAAAAGAGTTGATATGCCGTAAAACAAAACAACTAAACCAAACACCATGAATAAATATTCAAAGATATAAAGAACTTGAAGCATAAAATTTTTTACCATAATGACCGGATTCGGCATTAAATAACCTGAAAAGAGTTGATATGCCGTAAAACAAAACAACTAAACCAAACACCATGAATAAATATTCGAAGATATAAAAAACTTGAAGCATAAAATTTTTTTACCATAATGACCGGATTCGGCATTAAATAACCTGAAAAGAGTTGATATGCCGTAAAACAAAACAACTAAACCAAACACCATGAATAAATATTCAAAGATATAAAGAACTTGAAGCATAAAATTTTTTACCATAATGACCGGATTCGGCATTAAATAACCTGAAAAGAGTTGATATGCCGTAAAACAAAACAACTAAACCAAACACCATGAATAAATATTCGAAGATATAAAAAACTTGAAGCATAAAATTTTTTACCATAATGACCTGATTCGGCATTAAATAACCTGAAAAGAGTTGATATGCCGTAAAACAAAACAACCAAACCAAACACCATGAATAAATATTTGAAGATATAAAGAACTTGAAGCATAAAATTTTTTACCATAATGACCTGATTCGGCATTAAATAACCTGAAAAGAGTTGATATGCCGTAAAACAAAACAACTAAACCAAACACCATGAATAAATATTCAAAGATATAAAGAACTTGAAGCATAAAATTTTTTACCATAATGACCTTATTCGGCATTAAATAACCTGAAAAGAGTTGATATGCCGTAAAACAAAACAACTAAACCAAACACCATGAATAAATATTCGAAGATATAAAGAACTTGAAGCATAAAATTTTTTACCATAATGACCTGATTCGGCATTAAATAACCTGAAAAGAGTTGATATGCCGTAAAACAAAACAACTAAACCAAACACCATGAATAAATATTCGAAGATATAAAAAACTTGAAGCATAAAATTTTTTTACCATAATGACCGGATTCGGCATTAAATAACCTGAAAAGAGTTGATATGCCGTAAAACAAAACAACTAAACCAAACACCATGAATAAATATTCAAAGATATAAAGAACTTGAAGCATAAAATTTTTTACCATAATGACCGGATTCGGCATTAAATAACCTGAAAAGAGTTGATATGCCGTAAAACAAAACAACTAAACCAAACACCATGAATAAATATTCGAAGATATAAAAAACTTGAAGCATAAAATTTTTTTACCATAATGACCGGATTCGGCATTAAATAACCTGAAAAGAGTTGATATGCCGTAAAACAAAACAACTAAACCAAACACCATGAATAAATATTCAAAGATATAAAGAACTTGAAGCATAAAATTTTTTACCATAATGACCTGATTCGGCATTAAATAACCTGAAAAGAGTTGATATGCCGTAAAACAAAACAACTAAACCAAACACCATGAATAAATATTCGAAGATATAAAGAACTTGAAGCATAAATTTTTTTACCATAATGACCTGATTCGGCATTAAATAACCTGAAAAGAGTTGATATGCCGTAAAACAAAACAACTAAACCAAACACCATGAATAAATATTCGAAGATATAAAGAACTTGAAACACAAAAACTTTTATCAAAATGACCAGATTTGGTATTAAATAACCTCAAACGGGTTGATATGCCGTAAAACACAACAACCAAACTTTTTTTCTGTAATAAAAAAAAGCATCAGATGTCGGTAGTGCTCTGCTTGATTTTCCATTTCAAGGCCTGAAATACAAGCAAAAATGTAAGAATTCCTCTGCTTATTAGACACTGGCGTCAACATACTCGCTACACCAAATACAGGATTTGAAAAATATAAATATAAAACGATCTTTAATAGGCCGGAAAGATGACATAAAAAAAAATGAACAAACTTTTTTGCAAACCAAATATTTCGTTTGAAATATTTTCAGCGCCTGCTAATTTGTGAATATAAACAGTTAAATACGTGTGTGTGTATTTTCTCCCACGAGTTGATTTTAGTAGTGCTTATTTGAACTATACAGTGGGTACGCTGTTAAAAACTGCTATGCGTCGTATTTTGTTGCAGTGACGATTTGTTCATACTGAACTAGACTGTTGCGTTGATAATGTGTTTTCTTTTTTTATATGGTGTAGTTGTTAAATATCCAGGCCGTGATGTACCAAAAGGTTATTTAAATAAAATGTACCTAGCATCAGGAGACCACCTGCATGGGAAGAACCAACATAACAAGACAGATTGTCAAAAGAAATAAAGATGTAAGAAGTATGAAAGGTCATTTGGCAAGAAGTACATGCCAGGTGCAATCGAGTCGTACCGAGAGAAGATAAACAAATATGTTGGATTGTCAATTCATTGTAACAACCGTCGCCGAATAAAACGCACGAGGGCGGGCTACAGTGACAATGCCGTCCCATGGGGGCGTTTAAGGTAGTCACAAATTGTTATATAATTCTATTTATCTTCCTCCCACAGCGGTAAGATGTGATGCAAGGTCGAGAAAGTGGGGGGAAAAACCAGCGCTCGAGAATTTGAGCACTTTGGCTATTTAAAAATTGCCTGGGCAGCCCCGTCGGCATTCCCCGGTAGGGGCGCCTCAGGCGATTAGCAATAAACTACCCCCCTCTCAAAGGGTGAGAAGGCAAAGCCTGGGAGGGTGCACTTCCTAGAACTGCACAGGACGGACAACCGATAGACTGGCGTAAATCCAGACCCGAAGCCCGGACAATACCGAAGAGCTACGGTGACAATGCCATCCCATGGGGGTGTTTAAGGTAGTCACAAATTGTTATATAATAACAACACGAGATTGATATAAGAGTTAGTTGACGTTATGCACCAGGGAACAATCAACCGTCAAATCTATGTGCGCGCATCTTCCTCCTACCAACCCACATTCCATCACCGTCACCGACAATAATGATATCTCGTTATATTTTTTTATATATCAGTGCGTCGTCATTATTTTTAAGCACAGCCGTAATACAACAATATGATCGGCTCCCGATTAGTTAGCGGCGATTCGGTTTCCTTTTTAATTCTTCTCATTGGATAACAATTGTATATGTTGAGTTTTGATGTGTACATTCAATGTACGCGCGTTGATGTTCTGTGCAAGAAGCAGCAGTAGCGTCCCCTTCAATCTAACTCTTCCTGGGGGGGGGCAACGTAGTAGTGTCGTCCTGGAACACCGGTTCCGGCTAATACGGCTTTGGTGAAAAATCTAGAAGGAGTCAACACCAGGATCCGTCGTCTTCTAGTCATCCTAAAAAAATCTGAATATATTCATAAGATTTTCCCTTGGTGGATAGGTTTGGCACCAAGCGGTATTAGGGTCGAAACTTTAACCCAACACGGCTCTAGTTAAAATCCAGGAGGAGTCAACATCAAGATCCGTCGTCTTCTGGTCATCTCTGCCTCTAAAGATTCTGTATATATTTATAAAAAATTTCCATGGTGGATAGGTTTGGCACCAAGCGGTATTAGGGCAGCAACCCTAACCCAACACTTCTCTGGTGAAAATTCAGGGTTAGGGTTAAGGTTAAGGTTAGGTTTTGAGTTAGGGTTAGGGTTAGGGTTAGGGTTAGGGTTAGGGTTAGGGTTAGGGTAAATAGACCAGCTTAAGGGTTAAAGTTAGGGTTAGGGTTTCGGTTAGGGTTAGGGTTAGGGTTAGGGTTAGGGTTAGGGTAAATAGACCAGCTTAAGGGTTATAGTTAGGGTTAGGATTAAGGGTTACGGTTAGGGTTAAAGGTTAGAGCTAGGGTTAAGGTTAGGGTTAGTGTTAGGGTAAGAGTTAGGGTTTGGGTTAGGGTAAATAGATCATCTTAAGGGTATCAACAATAAGTGCACTTCACAAAACCGGCCGTTTTGAGAAAAATCAACAACAAAATTTTAGGTGGATAAGAAATAAATAAATAAACGAAACAACCTTAGCAACACAACTTGAATGTTTACTAGAGTTTGAATCACCTATTGGAGAGTTTGAATCACCTACTAGACACCATCCTCGAGTGTCTTCGGTCTCTCTGTACAAGGGTTTGTCAGGACAACCTAACATGATGATATTTCACCCAACAAGCAAACCTTGACCAAATATTCAAAATAACATAGCATTTAAAGTCCAAATAAACTGGCTCATACGAGGAATGGTGCACCTACTTCAAGTGATGTTGCCTCTAGTAACATCACTAAGCTGGATACTCCACCAGACTAGATAAATTCTTGTCCTGGAATCCGGTAAGAAAGATATACTAAAACAGAGTTAACTGGTCAATTTGGGGGGAGGAGAATTAATGTTCTTAACTTCTTTACTAACTCAACATTTGAGAGATAAAAAAAAATAGAATATTCGATTATCTATGTATCTCATATAGAGGTCAAGTGTTTGCCCCAGAAAGGGGCCCCTTGATTTCAGAGAACTTCGATTGAAGTAAAATGAAGCAAAAAAAAAATTATGCAAAAATTAATATTTTAAGTTTCTGCTTGTTGGTACAGTCGAGGAAACAGGGAGCAGGGAGGGAGTTTCAAAGGCCGGAAGCACGACGAAAAGAAGCTATTGGAGTAGAAGGCTCTCCAGCATCTGGGGACCTCCACAGTGAATGGATGGGATTTAGCTGATTGTCGGGTTTGTCGAGTGTATTTACGTCGAGGGGGCACTAGAGCAGCAAGTTCATCGGAGCCCATTCCATTGAACTACTTGTAAAACAAGCACAAAGATGCAATATTTCGGCAATGAGACAGGGGCTGGAGCTTGGTGGATCGTGAAGGACCTTAGATACTCCTTTTTGGAGCTTGTCTAGGAAGGGGAGACTGGTGGATGGCGCACTAGCCTATATGTGACAACAATACACCATGTATAATATATATTTAGAAATATTTAACCTTATTAGAATTTTTAATTCAGCGCAGCCCGGCGATTTTATAAGACTAAAAGTGTGTAATGTTATGTGTACGTGTTTGTAGAGTTATACAGGGTGGGCCAAAATAATAACTTGAATTTGAATAACTTCCACAAAATAAAAGTTAAACTCACCAAACTTTATGTGTGTGTAGACTGACCCTTCCGAGATTTTTTGAAATAAACAAAACAAATTTTAGCCGAAAAACACTTCTTAAAACTTACAAAAACTAAAGTATTGTTTTTTACACTGTTTTGAGTTTTTTAAGCAAAAACAATGTTTTCTAAATGAGGGTACGTTCCTTAGGGCTAATACGGCTCATGCTTGCTTCGGAAGGGGCCCTTTACTTATTCTAAAAAAAAAAAATAAATAAATAAATAAATAAAAAAGTTATGAATTTTTAAAAATAGGACCCTTATTTTTGCCCACCCTGTATGTCTTTCCAAAAAGTTATGACGGATGAACACACCCTGAATCATTAAAGAGTTTTCGCAGATTCTGCTGCTGCTGCTGTTGTTTTTGTTGTTGTTGTTGTTGTCGTTGTTGTTGTTCATCTAGTCGTCTCAGCAGCTTCCGTGAAAGAGTTAACAGCAAAACACACAAAAAGACACGCAATTTAAAAATGATATACTTTGCTTTCTGTTTCAGAATTTTTTAGATGACGGTTGATAACTTGTAGAACTTGGCATATTCGGACTACTGTTCTCATCTTGGGTGTTTTTATCACAACATCTCGGTCCATGTAACCTCCGACCGTCTTCGTGTTACCTTGTCGAACTCAGGAATCTTTCTGTCGAACTCGGGAATCTGGACGGAATTTCAAACGGATTTAATAAAGGGTTCCGTTCGAAATTCCGTCCAGATTCCCGAATTCGACAGAATGATTCCCGAGTTCAACAAGGTACACCTGAAGAAGATCGGAGGTTACATCGGCCGAAACGTTGTGATAAAAGCACCCAAGATGAGAATAGTAGTCCGAGTATGCCACTTTTCTATTCATTAGTAAGTTTTCAAAGGTCGTTTGCGATGAAGATTCACTTAGCGAAACGTCAGATTCGCATGGGTGTGGTTGTTGTACTTTGCCTCAAAAGTTGGGGGGGCGCGTCGCTTACTCGCTTCAACTGCGACAACTACCTCTTGCTGCCTCTCTGTCTGTCTATTCTTACCTGTTTATATAAACAACAGTTCTTTGGTTTTCTCGCGAATTAATTTCAAAACTACTTCATAACCCCTAAGCCTAACCCTAACCCTAACCCTAACACCTTAACCTTAACCCTAACCCTAACCCTAACCCTAACCCCCTAACCTTAACCCTAACCCTAACACTAATCTATAACCCTAAAACTAATCCCTAACCCTAAACCCTAACCTTAACCCTAACCCTAACCCAAACACCCTAACCCTAACCCTAACCCTAACCCTAACCCTAACCCTAACCCTAACCCTAACCCTAATCCCAAACCCTAACACTAATCCATAACCCTAAACCCTAACCTTAACCCTAACCCTAACCCTAACACCCTAACCTTAACCCTAACCCTAATCCCTAACCCTAACACTAATCCCTAACCCTAAACCCTAACTTTCACCCTAACCCTAACCTTAACCCTAACCTTAACTCTAACCCTAACCCTAACACCCTAACCTTTACCCTAACCCTAACACTAATCCCTAACCCTAACACTAATCCCTAACCCTAACACCCTAACCTTAACCCTAACCCTAACACCCTAACCTTAACCCTAACCCTAAACTCTAACCTTAACTCTAACCCTAACCTTAACCCTAACCCTAACCCTAAATCTAACACCCTAACCCTAACACTAATCCCTAACCCTAACACTAATCCCTAACCTAAACTCTAACCTTAACCCTAACCCTAACCTTAACACCCTAACCCTAACACAAAACCCTAACCCTAACTCTTACCTTGACCCTAACCCTTACCCTTACCATAACCCCAACACCAACCTAACTTCCTAGCCTCCTTTTTCCTGTCGGAACTTGAATTCCGTAAAATCATCGAATTTTTTTGTTTTCTGTTAAATTCCATTTGTGACGTTCAGTTTTCGTTTTCAGTCAAATTGTTTAAAATTATGTAAGAATTTTATTTCCAACTGCCCAATATTTTAAAACTTCTATTTTTTCAAGACATTCCATTTTAAAACAGTTATCCTAATTTTTCTTGCATGTTCTCCCTTAAACTGTAACAATGAAAAATGTAATTGCTTTAAGTCACATTTGTAAACGATGGATCAAATAATAAAAAGTTGAATCAAATAATAAAAAAGTAGATCAAATAATAAAAAGATGGATCAAATAATAAAAAGTGGATCAAATAATAAAAAGATAGATCAAATAATAAAAAGATAGATCAAATAATAAAAAGATGGATCAAATAATAAAAAGTGGATCAAATAATAAACAGTGGATCAAATAATAAACAGTGGATCAAATAATAAACAATGGTACAAATAATAAAAAGTTGAATCAAATAATAAACAGTGGACTAAATAATAAAAAGTTGAATCAAATAATAAACAGTGGATCAAATAATAAAAAGTTGAATCAAATAATAAACAATAGATCAAATAATAAAAAGTTGAATCAAATAATAAACAGTGTATTAAATAATAAAAAGTTGAATCAAATAATAAACAATAGATCAAATAATAAAAAGTTGAATCAAATAATAAACAGTGGATTAAATAATAAAAAGTTGAATCAAATAATAAACAGTGGATCACATAATAAAAAGTGGATCAAATAATAAAAAGTGGATCAAATAATAAACAGTGGATCAAATAATAAAAAGATGGATCAAATAATTAAAAAGTAGATTAAATAATAAAAAGATAGATCAAATAATAAAAAGTGGATCAAATAATAAAAAGATAGATCAAATAATAAAAAAGTGGATCAAATAATAAAAAGTGGATCAAATAATAAAAAGATAGATCAAATAATAAAAAGATAGATCAAATAATAAAACAATAGATCAAATAATAAAAAGTGGATCAAATAATAAAAAGATAGATCAAATAATAAAAAGATGGATCAAATAATAAACAGTGGATCAAATAATAAATAGTGGATCAAATAATAAACAGTGGATCAAATAATAAAAAGATGGATCAAATAATAAACATTGGATCAAATAATAAAAAGTGGATCAAATAATAAACAGTGGATCAAATAATAAAAAGATGGATTAAATAATAAACAGTGGATCAAATAATAAATAGTGGATCAAATAATAAACAGTGGATCAAATAATTGATTGAATCTTCTATAATTAACTTAAAAAGATTACGAAAAATAAACGACAACGCATTCTTGTATGTTCTCGCTCAATGGAAGATGTAATTGCTTTTAAGTGACATTTGTAAAAGATGGATCAAATAATAAAAAAGATAGATCAAATAATAAAAAAGATAGATCAAATAATAAAAAAGATAGATCAAATAATAAACAGTGGATCAAATTATAGATTCAACATTGAATCGCATAATTGATTGAATCTTCTATAATTAACTTTAAAAGATTACGAAAAATAAACGACAACGCATTCTTGTATCCAATTGTGATTCCTTGCAATTCAAAGAATGATGGGATTTTAAGAAATCAAATCTTTTAATTTGAGAATTGCAATTAGTTGAATAATTATGTCCCTTATGTTCGGGGAAGCCTTTCTGTTAGGGTTAGGGTAAGGGTTAGGGTTAGGGTTAGGGTTGCTATTAATGTGCATGTTTATTTCTATTTTTAATTTGGCCGATGTTCTGCTTATTCGTTTCTGATTTTTTGCTTATAATTTCAAATAGGTAACACCAAAAATATGTCACCTATGAAATCTTATATATATATATATATATATATATATATATATATATATATATATACAGGGTGGGCCAAAATAAGGGTCCTATCTTTAAATTTGAATAACTTGAATTTGAATAACTTCCACAAAATAAAAGTTAAACTCACCAAACTTTATGTGTGTAGACTGACCCTTCCGAGATTTTTTGAAATAAACAAAACAAATTTTAGCCGAAAAACACTTCTTAAAACTTACAAAAACTAAAGTATTGTTTTTTACACTGTTTTGAGTTTTTTAAGCAAAAATAATGTTTTCTAAATGAGGGTACGTTCCTTCGGGCTAATACGGCTCATGCTTGCTTCGGAAGGGGTCCTTTACTTATTCTAAAAAAAATAATTAAAAAAATCAATAAATAAAAAAGTTATGAATTTTTAAAAATAGGACCCTTATTTTTGCCCACCCTGTATATATATATATATATATATATATATATATATATATATATATATATATAGAGAGAGAGAGAGAGAGAGAGAGAGAGAGAGAGAGAGAGAGAGAGAGAGAGATCACCGAAGTTAAGCAACGTCGAGCCTGGCCAGTGCTAACTGGGTGACGATTTGGGAATACCATGGGTTGTATGTACTCTCTGATTATCTCGGCATTGTTTCCAGTCGTCTTGAACTGCTTGCCATTGGAATCAAGTAGTGCCGACTCAGGAGATTGCGCAACTCTTGCTTCACAATTACACACGCGGCCAGCCTCTTACAGGGCACTCATACGTCGAAATTGACGAAGGAGTCCATATATATATATATATATATATATATATATATATATATATATATATATATATATATATATTAAATTCCCGAAACAGTTATTCATGGTAAACAACTGATGATCCCTTAAATAATGTTAGAAGCAAACTAATATAATAACTGTAAAAGTTAAATTGACTTACATGAGTGATTTTCCACTGAACGACTTGGCACTTAAGGTTTTTTTTGTTTTTTGTTTTTAATATAGTTGGTTGAATACCAATATAGATGGTTGAGAAACTTCCAAGTCTATATTTTTCAAATATTTGAACTTTGTTTTTTTTCGAAAGCCAACTTATCCATCTGTATTTCTCCTCTGATGATAAGATTTCGATCTTTGAAAAGCCTTGGCTTATGGAAAGAATAATAAACACTGGTTTATTACAGAATACACCTTGCATTGAACAATTGAAATTTGAAATAAATTTGGACAATCGTCGCATATTTATCACTCTTTTATCTTCTCTCTCTCTCTCTCTCTCTCTCTCTCTCTCTCTCTCTTTATATATATATATATATATATATATATATATATATATATATATATATATATATATATATATATATATATAGGCAGCATCTTTTCTCGAAGACAAGTATTGTTAAATATAACAGACAACTTTCGTAGATCCTTTCCATTGTTCGAATTTCGGGGGAGAATTGGCCGATGAATCTGCCATAGTTTTCATTTGTGTCCTAAGTACTTTCAGACCCACCCGGGTCCATCTTCAGGGGAATTAGGAAAAACATGTAAAGACCACGTGTTCGTATTAGAGATGGTTTGGGCGGGAATTATCTAATAAGTACGAAACTATAGTTAGCATTATAGACATTTTAGTGTATTATTGCTGGGATTGAAGTTGTGCCAGTTGACACGGTTAAGATTCGAATAAAAATTGTTGTTTGGGATAAATACAATTTAGGCGCGCAGAGTGAATATAATTGTATTGGCGCGTGACAAATAAAAAATAACGCCCACGCAAATTCCGATGTGGCTTTATATATTAAATCAACTCAAAACGAGCGGACGTAGTTGAGAGCACACCACGTGATATTTCTGTCCAATGAGATTTCTCCAAAGACATATTTTTCTAAACTTTTCTCCTTAAGCTCGCTGGAGCCTATCCAAATAGTATATAAGCACACACAAACATCAAACTTTCTCTTTCAACTGACTCTTCATCCGGAGGTTACACGCATCTTACTATCACTCTTCCATTTCACCCTTTCGCGCGCTTCACACAATTTCACAGGCGAACATTACATATTGCCTCTTTTAATATTTTATAACAAATGAACATTCAACAAAAGAAAAGACATTCTTCTTTTTACTTACCCTGAAACTAAAGGAAGGACTCACGAACTCATTACAAAAGAAATATATTCTATTTGTTAATAGTTTATTTCAGTAAATAAACTTCCGTTGATTTCGCATGTAAATCTTCTTATTATTATTTTTATTTGTGGAGGAAGTTATCACCAAAAAAAGGTATGACGACCCCCACAAAGTTAATTCTGTTTATTATGTTGTTTTTTGGGGGGTTTTTTTCATATATAGGGCTTCTAATATATGGAGTTTTTGTTTGTTAGTACTAAATTCTAAGATGTTGGTATTTTCTACTAAGAGTTTTCTGAATTCCGATAGGGGGCAGCAGTGGTCGTTAGTTAAATGTTGGGAAATGGCGCTAGTATCCGACAAATGCATCGACATTTTAAAAACAAAAACAAACCGTAATTAACAGAATTAACTTCAATACCAGCAATAATATACTGGGAGCACAAGGACCGAGGTCCGGGTTGAAAGAAGTCGATCCTTGTGCCCCCAATAGTGGCTACTACTTCTTCTCATTAACTCATCATGTTAACCCAATATTTTCATGTACTTGTATGACATTTTTCTTAGAATTATCATCCTGAGGAAGTCTTACAAATAAAGACGAAAAGTTGATGAATACATAAAAAAAAACATCTTTTTGGTTTTTTCCTTTTTCATTTCCCATTACGTTGGATTACCTTAATCCTTCCTTTCTCATATATATATATATATATATATATATATATATATATATATATATATATATATATATATGTATATATGTATATATATACATATATATATATATATGTATATATGTATATATATACATATATATATATATATATATATACATATATATATATATATATATATATATATATATGTATATATGTATATATATACATATATATATATATATGTATATATGTATATATATACATATATATATATATATATACATATATATATATATATATATATATATATATATATATATGTATATATATACATATATATATATATATATATATATACATATATATATATACATATATATATATGTATATATATATATATATATACATATATATATATATATATATATATATGTATATATATACATATATATATATATATATACATATATATATATATACATATATATATATATATATATATATATATATATATATGTATATATATATATATATATATATATATATATATATATATATATATATATATATATATATATATATATATATATATATATATATATATATATACAGGGTGGGCCAAAATAAGGGTCCTATCTTTAAATTTGAATAACTTGAATTTGAATAACTTCCACAAAATAAAAGTTAAACTCCCGAGTTAAACTTCCGAGATTTTTTGAAATAAACAAAACAAATTTTAGCCGAAAAACACTTCTTAAAACTTACAAAAACTAAAGTATTGTTTTTTACACTGTTTTGAGTTTTTTAAGCAAAAATAATGTTTTCTAAATGAGGGTACGTTCCTTAGGGCTAATATATATATATATATATATATATATATATATATATATATATATATATATATATATATATATATATATATATATATATATATATATATATAAGACCCTCGACTACGAATCAGTGGCGATTTGTGATCAGGGTTCGCGCCCACCGACTGTTGAGAATTAGTTCCTGCACTGAAGATTGCGTTAGCATGAAACATCGATGTCTGTAGGTATCAAAATAATTAATAAATATATATATATATATATATATATATATATATATATATATATATATATATATAGAGAGAGAGAGAGAGAGAGAGAGAGAGAGAGAGAGAGAGAGAGAGAGAGAGAGAGTGGGGGCGAGAGATAGGGGCAGAGTGTTGGAATACTGTAATTCTTATCGACAAAACAAAAATCAAACATGTTCGTAATACACATTTTAAAAGATATAAATTATTTCCTTTGGCGAACAATTTCGAACGAAATTCGTCATTTTTCAAAAATAAATGGGTGAGGCACCGAATCCGACGTTCTTTGATGCATTTCACATTTCGCATTGGATCGGAAAACGCAATCATTTTTGTCAAGACTTGTTGAAAGGAACAAAGGAAGGTTAGTTTGTAAGCCTGCCATTATTTGCAACCAGAAAAATGTTTGCACTGACGTCAGAAATGAAGACCACGTAGTGACGGCATAGAGTTAGGGTTAGGGTAAGGGTTATGACAAAATATGCACTTTGATGTGAAAATCATTTACCAATGGATTTATTCTTGTGATTTTTATATTTTTAGTGCCAATTAAAGGTTTTTCGGGCATTGTTGTTGTTGGGGGGGGGGGGCTGGATAAATACGAGATTCGATGTTTGAAAAAAAAATATGAATTAAAATAAAAAAAAATTGCCTTGACACAGCTTTTAAACAACTTTAATATATTTGTGTATATTTTTTCTTTGGAATATGATTTGAAAATAAATTAAATCGTCAAAACACACACACACATATATATAGTCAGCTCTACTTTATTAACTATGGAGCTACTTATATGTGCAAGTTGATGATCTTGGTAGTTAACTCAGGAACAATTTTTTAAATGATTTAGATTTTAATGTGTGTACATATATATATATGTATATATATATATATATATATATATATATATATATACATATATATATATGTATATATATATATATATATATATATATATATATATATATATATATATATATATATATATATATATATATATATATATATATATATATATATCAAAGCAAGCGTTGTTGAACGTCACGGAACTTTCTCGTTTGTAAATCTCCTTCGTGAGCTATCCCGGTAATAATAGGAATAAATAAATAAATAAATAATGGTAATAATAGTAATAATAATAATAAATAATAATAAATAAATAAATAATAGTAAAAATAAGAATTAATAAAAGAAATAAAGAAATAAAACTAAATAAATAAATAATGGTAATAATAGTAATAATAATAAATAATAATAAATAAATAAATAAATAATAGTAAAAATAAGAATTGATAAAATAAATAAATAAATAAAAATAAATGAATAAATAATGGTAATAATAGTAATAATAATAAATAATAATAAATAAATAATAGTAAAAATAAGAATTAATAAAATACATAAATAAATATAAATAAATAAATAAATAAATAAATAATAGTAAAAATAAGAATTAATAAAAGAAATAAAGAAATAAATAAAACTAAATAAATAAATAATGGTAATAATAGTAATAATAATAAATAATAAATAAATAAATAATAGTAAAAATAAAAATTAATAAAATAAATAAATAAATAAAAATAAATAAATAATGGTAATAATAGTTATAATAATAAATAATAATAAATAAATAATAGTAAAAATAAGAATTAATAAAATACATAAATAAATATAAATAAATAAATAATGGTAATAATAGTAATAATAATAATAAATAATAATAAATAAATTATAGTAAAAATAAGAATTAATAAAATAAATAAATAAAAATAAATAAATAAAAATAAATAAATAAATAAATAATGATAATAATAGTAATGATAGAAATAAATAATAATAAATAAATAAATGATAGTAAAAATAAGAATTAATAAAATAAATAAACAATGAAACCAAACACACAAACGATAGAATAAAATGAACTCAACCACGCACCCTCTCTCTTCTTTCATTCGCCCTTAACGATACCTATAATATAAGTCTCCTTATTTTAAAAAAACCTAACCCTGAAGACGACTAATAAAGTCGAAAGCGCTCGAAAAAAAATGGTCGAACTAAGAACAATCGGGGAAATACTCTACGGATTGCCACCTGAAACCAGAAGGATAGATCGACGGTTTGAGAACCTCACGAAGAAGATTTACAAACGAGAAAGTTCCCTGACGTTCAACAACGCTTGCTTGGATAATGACTTGCTGCCTAAGTATATATATATAAATATATATATATATATATATATATATATATATATATATATATATATATATATATATATATATATATATGTGTGTGTGTGTGTGTGTGTGTGTGTGTGTGTGTGTGTGTGTGTGTGTGTCAGGTTGTATATGAAAAGAAATCAAATAAAGTGCTCGATCATATAAGAGAGCTAATATAATTTATTTAGATACCGTATATTACATAATTCAGCAATGTACCGCGGTTTCATCCAAACGGGCAGATTTAGACATCTTTAGTAAATCTCTGTGCCCAGTGGAATCATCGGCAAGCTGATTGTTGACACTATTCCCTGTCGGGCGTGACTACAATCGTTTCAGATTCCACTGGGCACGGAGATTTACTAAAGATGTCTAAATCTGCCCTTTTGGATGAAACCCCGGTACATTGCTGAATTATGTAATATACAGTATCTAAATAAATTATATATATATATATATATATATATATATATGTGTGTGTGTGTGTGTGTGTGTGTGTGTGTGTGTGTGTGTGTGTGTCTATGGAAAATTAAAAAGAAAAGCCAAAAAATATTATTCATGTATTCATCAACGTTTTGTCTTTATTGTGAGACTTCCTCAGGATGATTTGTTTGCAGTAAAAAGCATACACGTACAAAACTGTTTTGCCAACAGGCTTAGAGCTGCGGTCGATTTGAGCAAGAAAATTAAAATATGAGAAGCAAGTAGATGGTGGCAGTGGTAGTAGTTGGAGTATAGGATCATTAGGAAGCGAGAGAGGTGATACAATAAATGTGGAAAAGTGGGAGGCGAAGCGTGGTTCAGAGAGGATTCATTCAAATTATGATGGAGGGCGGAGGGGCGATATGCTAGTTGAATCAATTTATTAATTTAGCCTTGAAAGAAAAAACAAAACGTCAGGGCCAAGGATTGTCTGGGTCATGTGTTAGGGGAGAGTTGGAAGTGATGGGGGCTAGGTCGGGGGGGGGGGGGGTAGAACGAGAAACCAAAGTCAGGACTTGGAGGGTGTTCACATTTGACATCCGTATACATATGTGTGAGCACACAGACACACATTCACGTTGACACACAGATAAATAAGCACACACATTCGTAAAAAGTCTCTGACACGTTATGAAACCAAAAAAAGAAAAGAAATGAAAAAATGTTGAAAAGACTTTTTACATGTGTGTCAACTTTTTTCATCGGGGGGGGGCGTAGATTCTTGGATGTTATCAGCTAGAATCTCATTCGATGTTTTGCTCCACTTTTCAAACTTTGAGTAGTGGTAGCAAAACAATAGCACCTTCATTTGTGCAACAGTTCATGGTTGGGATTTTAAGCCTCTTATGTTTCTTTTTTGTTGTTGCTGCATTTGATGGAGATAGGGGGCCAGGACCTTTTGTCTCAAGGCCTGATGACTGACCCCGGTTGGCCTCTGTATTGGCTGGAGCACCATTTCCAGAGGCAGGAAGGTTCACACCATTGCTTACATCTTCCCGCCTGGTGTATGAACGGGTTGATGGGCCCTTTTTATCCTGGGTGCCGGCCGGCCTGCCAGTATTTATTTTGGTTTTAATTCATACTTTTTATTATTCATTTCCTTATTGTCAACGGCTTCTAATTGTTTATTCGAAGCTGCCCTCTATGAGTAGAGGGGGTTCCCCGTCCGCAATTCGGGAGACGTGCTGGATGGCTTGAGCCGACAGCACACCATTTTTTTTTTAATATTTGGTCAGGGTTTACTTCAAGTAAAAAGTATCCTCATGTCAGGGTCTCTGACAAACCCCTGTACAGAGAGACCGAAGACACCCGAGTGCGATGTCTAGTAGGCATTCAAGTCCTCCCCGTGAATATGTGTCTGTGTGCATATGAATATGGATGTCAAATGTGGACACCCTTCCAAGTCCTGACTTTGGTTTCTCGTCCTCTCCCCCTGCCCCCTCCGCCCTAGGAAACAAAAATTGAACAAGAACTCCACGGAACTTACATACACTAAATTTACCAAAATACTAAATGGACTATCTGGAAAATTGAAAAAATAAAAAAAACGTCTTCTCAAGCAAAAACACTCCGTGTTATTTAATAATGTTTGCCTAAGTGAAAATATACTGCCTAAATACACACACACGCACATAAATATATATATATATATATATATATATATATATATATATATATATATATATATATATAGAGAGAGAGAGAGAGAGAGAGAGAGAGAGAGAGAGAGATGGATATATATATATATATATATATATATATATATATATATATATATATATATATAATTTGAGTTAAAAAACGTGACTCATGTTCCGGGGTTTCGAATCTTGCGCCCAATTTGAATAATCATCCCTATACTAACGATTCCGGAAAGATGAAACGTATACGGATAAATAAATATTTTAAATTATATATATATATATATATATATATATATATATATATATATATATATATATATATATATAATGGTTATCATTTTTTTACTAGATGGATTCGATTGATACGCTTCTTTGGACAGTGTGCGTTGTTGATGACGAATACATTCTTCAATCCAAAATCAAACACACGGACACAGATGTGGAGGACAAAAATTGGAAGCACTCTGTGATTTCTAAGACAACTGGTTCCTGGAAGAAGTGGGCGCCATTAATTCTGTGGCTGAATGGGGGGAGGGAGAATATAAAAAAAGAGTGAATGTCTTTGATTAGGCGGTGTCCATTGATTGGTCCATTGATAAGAGGGCGTGACCCGAATTCTGGCCATAGATTGGACAGGCGGAGTCTAAAGGGGGTTCAGTTCACATCAATAGAAATAGGTGTTCGGTTTGTTTGTGTTACGGCGTATCAACCCTTTTTGTGTTATTTAATACCAAAACACAATTCCATGAACAGAGTTTCTTTCCAAGAACTTCCCATCTGTGGGACACATTACCACGGGTCTGCTTCCGTTCAGACTACAACATGGTTGTCTTCAAATCCAATGCGGGGCGGAAAATAGCTAAAATAAGTTGTCGCTTCAGGAAAGTGAAATAAAAAAAACCCTGAAACTCAACGAATGTCTAAAGACTCCTTTTCTCGGCGAAGGGAAAGTTTGGTTGTCTAGCCACACTGATGACGATGATGATCACGGCGACGACCACACGCAGAGAAATGAACGGTGAAGCGAAATCACGACAGTCAACCCAGCGGTAAAAGAGAAACAGTGGTAAAAGAGAAACAGGTAAATCATTCTTTGATGTTAATATGGACATTTGGACTTGTCGCTTGTTGACAGAAAAGAGAGAAAGAAAGAGACTAAAAAGATGTCGCTGAACACATCCGCACACACGTTAGGTAAAAGATGTTAGGGGAGCACATGAATAATTATGTGCACATGTAAAAGAATTGGACAATGATTGAACACACACTCATGTAAAAGAAACTAATGATTGTACACTCGCATCCATCCATAAGGAACACTCCCACACCCGTAAAAGAACGAAGATACGCGCAACAGCGTAAGTGAAGAGAATAAGAAAAATATATGTCAGTAACGTTTTTATTAACGTTTTTAGTAACGTTTTTTATTAACGTTTTAAGTAACGTTCTTTTAGTAACGTTTTTAGTCACGTTTTTAGTAACGTTTTAGTAACGTTTTAGTGGCGTTTTAGTAACGTTTTTAGTAACGTTTTTAGTAACTTTTAAGTAACTTTTTTAGTAACGTTTTAGTAACGTTTTTAGTAACGTTTTAGTAACGTTTTAGTAACGTTTTTAGTAACTTTTTAGTTACGTTTTTAGTAACGTTTTAGTAACGTTTTAGTAACGTTTTTAGTAACTTTTTTAGTTACGTTTTTAGTAACGTTTTAGTAACGTTTTTAGTAACGTTTTAGTAACGTTTTTAGTAACTTTTTAGTTACGTTTTTAGTAACGTTTTAGTAACGTTTTTAGTAACGTTTTAGTAACGTTTTTAGTAACTTTCTTTTAGTAACGTTTTAGTAACTTTTAGTAACGTTTTTAGTAACGTTTTAGTAACTTTTTAGTAACTTTTTTATTAACGTTTTAGTAACGTTTTTAGTAACGTTTTAGTAACGTTTATAGTAACGTTTTTAGTAACGTTTTTAGTAACTTTTTAGTAACGTTTTAGTAACGTTTTTTAGTAACGTTTTAGTAATGTTTTAGTAACTTTCTTTTAGTAACGTTTTAGTAACTTTTTAGTAACGTTTTTAGTAACGTTTTTAGTAACGTTTTTAGTAACGTTTTTTAGTAGCGTTTTAGTAATGTTTTTAGTAACTTTCTTTTAGTAACATTTTAGTAACGTCTTTTTAGTAACGTTTTAGTAACGTTTCTTGTAACGTTTTTTAGTAACTTTCTTTTAGTAACGTTTTTAGTAACGTTTATTGTAACGTTCTCTTAGTAACGTTGTTAGTAACGTTTTTTTAGTAACGTTCTTTTAATAACGTTTTAGTAACGTTTTTTAGTAATGTTCATTTAGTAACGTTTTTAGAAACGTTTTAGTAACGTTTAAGTAACGTATTTAGTAACGTTTTTAGTAACGTTGTTTTAGTAACGTTTCTTGTAACGTTTTTTAGTAACGTTTTAGTAACGTTTTTTAATAACGTTTTTAGCGACGTTTTTAGTAACGTTTATTATTATAACCGAACGAACCCCTTTATTTAATCCAGCATGCTCTCGTTCCGTCAGCCATCGTCGTATACAAATCTTCAGTAATTCGCAATTCTTCGTATCGCCTGCACCGAGGATTGAACCTTCAACCTTCAGATGACTATCACTTAGAATTGAATTTAACTTAGTACTATATTCACTACGCCACGGGTCCTTGAAGAATGACGGAGGTTACAGCGGCCAAAACGTTGTGAGGAAAACATTCAAGATGAGAACGGCAGTCCGAATAACAAAATATTATACTAATGACAACCAAGATGAGAATAGTAGTCCGAAAGATGCAAGTAATAGTGACAGTTGTCTGGAGGTTGAAGGTTCAATCCTTGCTAGAGGCGATAATAATTAATTATAACATAATATTAACACTCCTACATGGTCATGGCTGACGGGACGAGACTAATCTACTCTAGTGGATAAAATAAAGGTTTCAATTTTAAATTCCGAGTTCGAAAAGATGCGCCTGAAGAAGGTCGGAGGTTATATCGGCCGAAACGTTGTGAAAATAACAACCAAGATGAGAATAGTAGTCCGTTTAATCAAAATGTTTCCATGCGCAATTTTCTTCCCGTAATACATGGGGAATGTCTACAAAAATGCAATTATACGCCTTGAGAAGGTCGGAGGTTACATCGGTCGAAACGTTGTGAGAATAACATCCAAGATGAGAACAATAGTTCGAATGATCCATATAATACAAATTATCAATCCTCATCTCTAAAATTCAGAATATAATATCAAATAGGTAAAAGAAACACCTGAAGAAGGCTGGAGGTTACATCGGCCGAAACGTTGTGAGAATAACATCCAAGATGAGAACGGGAGTCCGAATAATCCATATAATACAAATTATCAATCCTCATCTCTAAAATTCAGAATATAATATCAAATAGGTAAAAGAAACACCCAAAGAAGGCCGGAGGTTACATCGGCCGAAACGTTGTAAGAATAACATCCAAGATGAGAACAATAGTTCGAATAATCCAAATAATACAAATTATCTATCCTCATCTCTAAAATTCTGAATATAATATTAAATAGGTAAAAGAAACACCCAAAGAAGGCCGGAGATTACATCGGCCGAAACGTTGTAAGAATAACATCCAAGATGAGAACAATAGTTCGAATAATCCATATAATACAAATTATCAATCCTCATCTCTAAAATTCAGAAACGTAATACATGAGGAATGTCTACAAAAAATGCAAAGATACACCTGAAGAAGGTCGGAGGTTACATCGGCCGAAACGTTGTGAAAATAAAAACCAAGATGAGAATAGTAGTCCGTTTAATCCCAAAATGTTTTGATGTGCAATTTTCTTGCCACCAAAGATGAGTGATAAGTACCTTTGTCTGTCTCAGACTTTTCATGATTACCAGATTTGGCGATAAACGCTAATGAAAACTTTTTAAAATAAAAAAAAGAAAAGAGAAATAAAGTTTTCCGTGCGTTTCTCGAATTTATTTTAAGAAAATCGAATTAAGAGAAAAAGGTGAAAAAAAAGTACAAACTGGCCATTGATTCCGAGAGTTGACGAAAGCACTAAGCTGTTTTTATGTGACTTATATTGGTTGCTTTCGTAAAAAAATGGTAGCACGAGTTAATTAAAACTTAATAAGTCCCGCGAGTTGGAGTCTTGAATATTTATTTCGAAAGGTAATCATTAAAAAAGAAATCATGAAAATAAATAATATTGTTATTTAAGAAATTAGAAATAACCTCCTCCTCCTCCTCCTCCTCCTCTCTCTCTCTCTCTCTCTCTCTCTCTCTCTCTCTCTCTCTCTCTCTCTCTGTTTATATATATATATATATATATATATATATATATATATATATATATATACATATATATATATATATATACATATATATTTATATATACATATATATATATATATATATATATATATATATATATATATATATATATATATATATAAGGAAAAATAAAGGAAAAATAAATAGTAAGTCTTATATCGTATTCGATTTATTGTTATTGTTTTTGTTCCTTTCCTTTCAACTTGCATCTTACCCGGAATTGCATTGCCCACAGCCTTTCAAAAACTTACTACTATATATATATATATATATATACATATATATATATATATATATATATATATATATATATATATATATATATATATATATATATATATATAGGATCAAATATAAACCAAAAGTAACACTTTTAGTAGATGGAACCTATAGTGAAGAGGTTTAGCTCAATATACGAGATAAAGCAATTGTAGAGATAGAAGAAAAAAGAGTGATAAATATGCGACGAATGTCCAGATTTATTTCAAATTTCAATTGTTCAATGCAAGGTGTATTCAGTAATAAACTAGTGTTTATTATTCTTTCCTTAAGCCAAGGCTTTTCAAAGATCGAGATCTTATCATCAGAGGAGAAATACAGATGGATAAGTTGGTTTGAAAAGCCTTGGCTTAAGGAAAGAATAATAAACACTAGTTTATTAATGAATACACCTTGCATTGAACAATTGAAATTTGAAATAAATCTGGACATTCGTCGCATATTTATCACTCTTTTTTCTTCTCTCTCTCTCTCTCTCTCTCTCTCTCTCTCTCTCTCTATATATATATATATATATATATATATATATATATATATATATATATATATATATATATATATGAGAAAGGAAGGATATATATATATATATGAGAA
The DNA here is from genome assembly GCA_963556195.1 of Sepiola atlantica. NCBI lineage: Eukaryota > Metazoa > Mollusca > Cephalopoda > Sepiida > Sepiolidae > Sepiola > Sepiola atlantica. Next base: position 49,840,494 of record OY744553.1, on the reverse strand, counting down.
AGGAAGGATGAAGGTAATCCGACGTGATGGGAAATGAAAAAAGAAAAAACCAAAAAGGATGTTTTGCCTTTTTTTTTTTCATATATTCATCAACGTTTCGTCTTTATTTTTAAGACTTCTTCAGGATGATAATATTAAGAAAAATGTCATGCAAGTACATGAAAATATTGGGTTTACATGATGGGTTGATGGTAAGAAGTAGTAGCCACTGCTGGGAGCAGTAGAACCGGGTTCCGGGCTTGGTGAAGTCAGTAGCATGGAATGAAGTAAATGTGGATAGTTCTGAGTGAAGAAGTCTTTAAAATGAGGTTAAGATGAAAATTCATATACACTAAATGTACAAAAGCAAGGAAATTCCCAAATTTTTACACTTTTAAGGGATATGTATTTTACTGGTAGGAATTTTTCTTCAGCGCACCTCACACACTTCATCTACTCATGCATAGAGATTTATACTGTAGTGATGTGATAATGAAATGGTTTGGTTGATATGTAGTCATACCCTTAATGACAATAAAAGTGTAAACATTTGGGAATTTCCTTGCTTTTGTACATTTAGTGTATATGAATTTTCATCTTAACCCTATTAAGGGCATATGATTTCAGTATACTGGCATTTTTCATGGAATGTCACAACTTTTGTAAAGGCTATGCCTTAATACAATGCCTTCTCATAAGGTTTTTTGGAATTTTCTGGAAAACTAAGGTATACGGTAAACTTCAATTAAAATGCCATCAACTAGACCCTAGAACCTCTATCTCTGCCAAAAATCAGCTGAATCAATCAAATAGTTGATGAGATACAGGGTGGCACATACGTACGTACGTACACACAGATAACATTATTTTATGATGTAACTTTCTGGATCTCTGGGTTGCCTTGACTAATGATGCTGAAATTCTACACACTTATAGAACCTATCAAATAAACATTTTGTGCAAAGTTTTAACTAATTTGGTTTATTGGTTTTTGAGTTATGATTGATCAAAGAAATGAGATTTCCAGCATAGGCCATGCGTGAGTCTATTAAGGGATAGAGCGCTCTCGCGCCTCCCGTGATATATATATATATATATATATATATATATATATATATATATATATATATATATATATATATACACGCACACACACACATATGTATATATGGGAAAATGAAAAAGGAAAACCAAAAAATGGATGTTTTTTATGTGTACATCAACGTTTCGTCTTTATTTATAAGACTTCATCAGGATGATAATATAGAGAAAAAAAATGTCATGCAAGTACAGATACATGTAGGGTAGACATATTGGGAGAAAAATTAAATTAAAATAATAGCCACTACTGGGTGGACGTCCGTACTTGTTGGAGAATAAAAATTAATGTTGAAGAAAATGAGTGGGGAAGAAATGGAAAGATGGGGTGAGCAAGGACTACTGTGGCTGGTGGTAAGAGAAAGAGGTGGGGGTGAGCAGGGGTAAAGTGGATGGCAGAGAGGGAGTGGAGGAGAGGGAGGAGGGAGGTGTTTGACCAGATGGCTGCGGTCAAGATTGAAGGGGAAAAAGTAAGTTGGAATGTTTGTGTGTGGGGGGTGTATGCAGGGAAAGGAGGATGGGTAGAGAAGGAGGGGGCTGTGATTTTGGTGGATGGGCGAAAGTTATGGTCTTAGAGAGCGTTTTGAGAAAATGAGGGAATTTAAGAAGTAGGTATGGAAAAGTGAGGGTATATGAGAAATAGTTGAGAGGGGGAATGGGTGAGGGGGAGAGGGAGGATGTGTTGTGATAGGGTATGAAATATTTGAAATATTTGGAAAATGATAGCAATGAGTGAGGGAGTGGAGGGGTGGAGGAGGGTGGTAATTGAATGGGTGGGTATGGAATATTTGAAATATTTGGAACATGAGAAAGTTGGACTGCAGTGTTAAAAATGTGAGGGAAAAAACGGAAAGAGTAAGGAGAAAGTGAAGATTCAAGGAGAAAAAGGAAGTGGGTGAGTAAATGGAAGAGTGTCATAAAGGTTAGAGATGAAAATAAATGTTATCTATGATCAGGCAAGAGTCTTTGTTCTGTGAGGATGATCTTGCTTATTAAGGGTGATAGGTTAAAGAAACCATTTCGTTGCTTGATAGTGGTGGAGGCGGTGATGAGGGCAGTTTCCAATAATCTTCGCCGAGATTTGTTGT
>OY744553.1:49798329-49833329 GCA_963556195.1 Sepiola atlantica | reverse complement strand
CAAATTGCCTCAGTCTAGAGGGATCTCTTTCACTAACCGAGAAGAGAAAAGATGAAGTGTAGTATTAAAACAGATACTACACTTTAGGGTACTTACATCGATCTTGACCCAGTTTCCGTGAGTTTCTTGTCGAAAGCGTTCGGCTATCCTACGCAAACATCCGAGAGATGACGAGCCGAATGGTACCAGACGACAATTTTGATACGGTGCTGCGTCCTGTGATTGTAAGTTATATTTTCAAGAAATGTTCTAAAAGAAACAACAACAAAAAAAAACAAAACAAGCAAAACATAACGAAGTTACTGTTATCAAATAAATATTTTTGTTATTTTGATACGTTGCTGCGTCCTATAATTTTTAGTTATAGTTGCAAGAATATAAATAATCGTATATTTGGTCGTATAGATATAACGTATTATATAATATATATATATATATATATATATATATATATATATATATATTATATAAAAATACGAATTTTATTTAATTTATTATTATTGAAAATTATATTATTATATTTATATTATTTTATTATTATATTATTATTATTATTATTATTATTATTAGTATTATTATTGAAAAATTATCTAATTATTGAATTTTATTTAAAAACGTATATATATATATATATATATATATATATATATATATATATATGTCTCTAGGTACTTAAATATTTAATATTTATTTATAAAAATATTATTGTTTATCAGCCCCCTCCCACGGAGGCTGGCCACTTTCGAGGAGATTTAATAACAAGCAGTACAAATAGCTATATGCATGGTCCGACGTTTCGTAGATCACTCTTATCTGCTTGGTAAGTAGTCGCCGAATTCCGCTATTTACAGTTAAAGTTCCTCTCTATTTACTAACTAGTTGGCAATGGCCTATGGGTAAGATCCTCGACTGCGAATCAGTGGCGATTTGTGTTCGGGGTTCGCGCCCATCGACCGTTGAGAATTAGTTCCTAGACTGAAGATTGCGTTAGCATGAAACATCGATGTCTCTAGGTACTTAAATATTTAATATTTATTTATAAAAATATTATTGTGTGCGTATATATATATAACGTATATTTGGTCGTATAGATATAAACATCGTATATTTGCAAGAAATTTTTTAAACAATAAAACAAGCAAAACAGAGCGAAATTACTGTTATCAAATAAATATTTTTAATCCTAACCCTAACCCTAAACCCTAACCCTAACCCTAACAACAACAAAAAACAAAACAAGCAAAACATTAAAATCATAGGACGCAGCACCGTATCAAAATTATCGTCTGGTACAAATCGGTTTGTCATCTCTCGGGCGTTTGCGTAGGATAGCCGAACGCTTCCGACAAGAAACTCGCAAAAACTGGGTCAAGATCGATATAAGTACCACACTTTAGTATCTGCGATGTGCTTAAAACATTGCAAAACTTTTATTTGGGGGGGGGGGGAGCCAATAAAATAGGATCCCGTTCCTGATTAAGGTAGAATCTAAGTTGAATCTGATTTGAACTGACAGTCCGAATGTCCGACAGTCTGACCCTGAAAGTCTTTGACTAAATGTATATTTTTCATAGGGTCCCCCGCGAGAAAGCACAAATATACACGTTGTCATAAATAGTTAGGGCCGTGAATCTCAGGATTTATGATGTACGTCCCACCGGTTAATGCTGGATATAAGGTGTGTGTGTGGGGGGGGGGTCAGGACGTAACTACCGTAGAATCTCCAATAAACAAAGAAAATATTAACGCATATTATTGAGATGGTTCCATTCATTCTACACGATTATCGATGAAGATGTCATTTGAATCAAAATACCCTAACCCTAGGAACCTTAGCCCTAACACTAGAACTCTAATCCTAACCCTAATCCTAACACTAGAACCCTAACCCTAACTCTAACACAAGAAACCGAACCCGAACCTTAACCCTAATCCTAACACTAGAACCCTAACCTTAACCCTAATCCTAACTCTAACCTTAACACTAGAAACCGAACCCGTACCTTAACCCTAATCCTAACACTAGAACCTTAACTTAACCCTAACTTAACTCTAACCGTGATTAAATTTTGGTCTTCATAAGTGATGACTCATTAGTATAAAAATATTTCCCACGGGCAACTCGAGGATAATCCGTAATTTGATTGGATTCCACCCTTTCTTTTTCTATACACCTTCTCTCTCTCCCTCTCTCTCTCTCTCTCGCTCTCTCTCTCTCTCTCTCTCTCTCGGTCTCTCTCCCAGACGTGATGTTGTTAGTCTCAGTCTTTTCTATAAATACTATTATAGCATGTGTTCTTCAGAATTGCCTGATCTACTGCCTGCTTCAGACTTCTGCCCATCAACGACTACTTGTATAAAACTGTCTGAGAGAAAAGAATTCGATGGTTAAGAAGACATTTCCAGGTATTCCATAGTAAACGTTTGTGCCAAACCCTATCAAAGACCTTTGGTATGCCAAAAGCTATTTCTCTAGAAACGAAGCCCTCGTCAATAGATTCACTAATTCCTATGTGATATTACAGTCAGCACATCAGCTGTTGATTTCTCTAGAAACGAAGGAGTGAGATACTTTCTGGGGCGGTGGAATGATTCAACCATTTTTCCAGCGACCTTAGCAACATATTTGATGTAAGTCTTCCATTTTAGGACTGGAATGAAGGTCAAAGCAGGTGGCTTTCTCAAGCAGTGAGCCATTCATTTCAATTGGGGCAAAGTGAGGATCCGAGCGTTGGTGGTGAAAGGAGAGGAGCTTGGTTTTAGACGTATTAACAGCAACAAGCTACTTTTATCACATTGCACAACGGAAGAAAGAGAATCAGAGATCTTGATGACTGATGCTCTTCAAAGTGTTGCCATAGATGATCGTGTCATCTGCATAAATGTCAATGAATGATCTTAGAACGTGATTTGGGAGATCGGGAATAGGGTTGGGTCCAGAATGATATATATATATATATATATATATATATATATATATATATATATATATATATATATATATATATATATATATATATATATATCGTTGAATAGACAATATTTATTATTCATAATGAATTTAAGAAATTAAAAAGATGAAAGGGCAGCTGACCGGTTTCGTACCTCGCTCAACAGAGCCAAATATCGAGGTAATGTATAAAAAATATAAAAAGATGCTATGAGAATTATAGCGAGGGAAAGGGGTAAAAAAAAAAAAAATAAAAAAAGTTCAGTCAAATAGAAACAACATTAAGCCCGAGGAGATTTTCTCTTTGTTTGCAAAGAGAAGGTCTCAAGGACTTAATATAAATTGTTTCTAAGATCTTGAGATGATAAGGGGAGTGCGACTTACTAAGAATGGAGAATAAATCGACACTGAATTTCGAGGCACAGGTGCGATTATTTATGAGATGTTGACCTATCGACGAGCCATAAGTATTATTCAAATCATCAGTTGGTAAATAATTTCCATTGCGAATTTTTGTGGGCACGTGTTGTTTGACCCGGATGTCCAATCTCTGTGACGTCATCCCGACGTAGTGCAAACAGCAACTACATTTAAATAAATAAATAATGGAATTATTATGATGTGGGGGAAGGACATCTTTTCGAATAGAAGTTAAGATTGGACGAGAGGAAAAAACAACACGCGTATTCGCAGCAAAATAACATTGTTGTACAGACAAAGAGATTTGTTTGGCGAATCTATCACTAATATTACCAAGCCAAGGTAGGCGAAGGTAAATAGGGCATCTGTCTACAGAAGCTGGTTTGCTTTTGTAAAAATGTAATATTTTTGTTTTAATCGTAGATTGTACAATGTCTAAAGGGTAGCCATTGTTACAGAGGGTCTTAGTAATAAATTTAATTTCTTCATCCAGCTCGGTCTTCGAACAAATCTTTAAGGCCCTATGGGTAAGGGTCTTAATAAGATTAAATTTTTGTTTTGTGGGACAAAATGAGTCCCAACGAGTATAAAGACCAGTGAAGGTAGGTTTCCGATATACTGATGTTAAGAAACCACAGGAAGCTTTATTAACTAATACATCAAGGAATGGCAGTGAAGAATTAGTTTCCTTATCAATAGTGAATTTAAGAGCTGGATGAATATTGTTAAGGGACGTAAAAAAAACGTCCGCTTCCGTTTCATTGTTGAACAGGCAAAAGGTGTCGTCAACATAACTGTATCTATCGAGACTAAATTTCAAAAACGTTTAGTTAAGTGGGTAAAGAGTGGAGCTCTTCCCACTAATATTTCTAAAATGATTAGACCCACGGGTTCTATTCGACCCCGTTTGTATGGTTTACCAAAAACCCACAAAACTGGGGTACCATTAAGACCAATATTATCGATGATAGGGTCTTCCCAACACAAGGTAGCCAAATGGCTTGCCACTATTTTGGAACCAGTGTTGAAACACTATAGTTCATTTTGCATTAAAGATTCTTTTTCATTTTCCAACTTTATGCAAAATTATTCAGATACTGATAAATTTATGTGTTCTTTTGACATATCTAGCCTGTTTACCTGTGTTCCCCTTCTTGAAACGATTAATATATGTGCTGATGCCTTATATCGTGGTCAACTGCCCATTCCTCCTATTCCTGAAAATGTTTTCGTGGAGTTGATGAAATTTGCTACGATGTCCGTTGAATTCAGTTTTGACGACATTATGTACAGGCAAATTGATGGTGTATCTATGGGCTCTCCATTAGGACCAGCATTGGCCAATATTTTTGTTGGTTTCCATGAAGAAGGTCTCCTATCTGGTCCAAATAGACCAGATATCTACTTTCGTTATGTTGACGACACCTTTTGCCTGTTCAACAATGAAACGGAAGCGGACGTTTTTTTTACGTCCCTTAACAATATTCATCCAGCTCTTAAATTCACTATTGATAAGGAAACTAATTCTTCACTGCCATTCCTTGATGTATTAGTTAATAAAGCTTCCTGTGGTTTCTTAACATCAGTATATCGGAAACCTACCTTCACTGGTCTTTATACTCGTTGGGACTCATTTTGTCCCACAAAACAAAAATTTAATCTTATTAAGACCCTTACCCATAGGGCCTTAAAGATTTGTTCGAAGACCGAGCTGGATGAAGAAATTAAATTTATTACTAAGACCCTCTGTAACAATGGCTACCCTTTAGACATTGTACAATCTACGATTAAAACAAAAATATTACATTTTTACAAAAGCAAACCAGCTTCTGTAGACAGATGCCCTATTTACCTTCGCCTACCTTGGCTTGGTAATATTAGTGATAGATTCGCCAAACAAATCTCTTTGTCTGTACAACAATGTTATTTTGCTGCGAATACGCGTGTTGTTTTTTCCTCTCGTCCAATCTTAACTTCTATTCGAAAAGATGTCCTTCCCCCACATCATAATAATTCCATTATTTATTTATTTAAATGTAGTTGCTGTTTGCACTACGTCGGGATGACGTCACAGAGATTGGACATCCGGGTCAAACAACACGTGCCCACAAAAATTCGCAATGGAAATTATTTACCAACTGATGATTTGAATAATACTTATGGCTCGTCGATAGGTCAACATCTCATAAATAATCGCACCTGTGCCTCGAAATTCAGTGTCGACTTATTCTCCATTCTTAGTAAGTCGCACTCCCCTTATCATCTCAAGATCTTAGAAACAATTTATATTAAGTCCTTGAGACCTTCTCTTTGCAAACAAAGAGAAAATCTCCTCGGGCTTAATGTTGTTTCTATTTGACTGAACTTTCTTTTTTTTTATTTTTTTTCTTTTTACCCCTTTCCCTCGCTATAATTCTCATAGCATCTTTTTATATTTTTTATACATTACCTCGATATTTGGCTCTGTTGAGCGAGGTACGAAACCGGTCAGCTGCCCTTTCATCTTTTTAATTTCTTAAATTCATTATGAATAATAAATATTGTCTATTCAACGCTATTTTAAAGTTTTGTACGACAAAGAAAATATTTAAATATATATATATATATATATATATATATATATATATATATATATATATATATATATATATATATATATATATGGGAAAATGAAAAAGGAAAACCAAAAAATGGATGTTTTTTATGTGTACATCAACGTTTCGTCTTTATTTATAAGACTTCATCAGGATGATAATATAGAGAAAAAAATGTCATGCAAGTACAGATACATGTAGGGTAGACATATTGGGAGGAAAAATAAAATGAAAATAATGGCCACTGCTGGGTGGACGTCCGTACTTGTTGGAAAATAAAAATGAATGTTGAAGAAAATGAGTGGGGAAAAAAATGGAAGGATGGGGTGAGCAAGGACTACTGTGGCTGGTGGTAAGAGAAAGAGGTGGGGGATGAGCAGGGGTAAAGTGGATGACAGAGAGGGAGTGGAGGAAGAGGGGGAGGGAGGTGTTTGACCAGATGGCTGCGGTCAAGATTGAGATTTTTCCTCCCAATATGTCTACCCTACATGTATATGTACTTGCATGACATTTTTCTCTATATTATCATCCTGATGAAGTCTTATAAATAAAGACGAAACGTTGATGTACACATAAAAAACATCCATTTTTTGGTTTTCCTTTTTCATTTTCCCATCACGTCGGATTACCTTCATCCTTCTCTTCCCATATATATATATATATATATATATATATATATATATATATATATATATAGTAAGCAATGAAAATATATATGACAATCAAGCTACACAGAGGCTCCCGTGTTTCATCCCGGGGGGGGGGTCGTCAGGCTAAATGCATGGAGTTATTTTTATCAGGTGTTTTTATATACATGGCTTGCTAGTTAACCAATCAGATTCTTTGTTGTTCCCTCAGCCAATCGTTGGGCTTCCCGCGAACAAAGGTTTTGTTGGTGACGCTCCTATGCCTATCCTATTTTTTGTTAACAATGGATTTTCCTATATCCTGTTTCCTTTGTTTTGTCAATACAGTGGGCGAATTTATTTTAACACGTGGTTTCTTGTATTTCTATTTTAGGTTTTAAATTTTAACTTGTTCAGTTTTTTATTTATTTATTTATTTATTTTTATTTATTTTTTATTTATTATATATCATCCTAAGGTAAATTTATTACTGTGTAAACAGCTGTTTGCTATTTCACTTCTAGAGTTTAATAGGTTTCGGGGATCTTTAAAATTTAGGATTTCATATTTTTCATTCAGACATAATCTACACGGGTCGTCTAAGTTTCTACATGTACTGGCCTGTCTTACAATTTTCCATTCAATTATTGGTGAATGTCCATTTTCTTTGAGCTCCCAATAATGGTTTGCTAGTGCTGTTTTAGTTCGACGTTCTTTGTTTTTAAATGTGCTTTCGTGGTCATAGTATCTGGTCTTAAAGTCTATGGATGTCATACCCACGTAGTATTTCTTGTTAGTTGGTCTTTCGTTGGCAAATATCGTTGCTTGGTATACAACACTTTTAGTTAGGCATTTATTTTGTAGTGGACAAAGTTTACGATTTATGCAGTTACATTTTTTCTCTTCATTTCTGACTTTTTCGTTTCTATTCGGGTGTTTTGTTTATTTCTATTAGTATTGTTTATATTTTTGTTCTTCGTAGTGTTATTTTTGTTATATTTTCCACTTTGTTTATTTTTTTCTTCTCTGCTGTTGTCTTTTAGTATTCTGTTGTTGTGTGCCTTAATTATCATTTCTAGGTTTTCACAGCAGCCAAAGGAGCGTCACCAACAAAGCCCAACGATTGGCTGAGGGAACAACAAAGAATCTGATTGGTTAACTAGCAAGCCATGTATATAAAAACAGCTGACAAAAATAACTCCATGTATTTAGCCTGACGATTCCCCCGGGGATGAAACACGGGAGCCTCTGTGTAGCTTGATTGCCATATATATTTTCATTGCTTACTACTTAGCTCTACTTACGTATCGAGCACTGCTGAAGTAAATACTGAAAACTGACACTTAAAAATAAAAATAAAAATTATATCTTCTTATAATATTTTATGTGGATACATGAAGTACTAATATATATATATATATATATATATATATATATATATATATATATATATCTTCTTTCATATATATATATATATATATATATATATATATATATATATATATATATATATATATATATATATAGTAATCAATAGTATTTTAAATTCCAATGACCAAGTTTCTAATCCTTTTTTCTTGCCGAATTGTAACATGACAATTGTTTCGCGCACAAAAAAAACATCCTTGAATAAACATACAATTGCCAGGATCTTTCGTTCATGAAGCTCATCAGAAAACCAACAGATCACTTCCGGAAAAATCCTCAAAAAAATCAAATCAAAGATACTACGTCCTTCTGACTTCTGTCCATAAACGACTACTTTTATAAACCTATCAGAGAGAAAGGATTTGATGGTTGAGATGACTTTCTAGGGTGGGGGGGGGGGCACGTGAAAGTGTTTTTGTGGAACCAAACGGATTCGAACTTGGCACACCCAGGTCGTCATCCCGTGTCGTTAGCCACCTAGCTCCCGTCGCCCGTCACAGATTCACACAGACAAAACATCTGACTAATCCAGAGAGCAGGTTACACGTGTAGATAGCGTTCATAGAAAGAATACGCTCAACAGGGGAGATAACTCTTCATTCGCCCACGAATAAACTAGTCGGGTTTTTTTTACGTAGTCGTTCATACATAGTTAATCCTTTTAACGTAATCAGTCAGGCAGTAAAAGTTTCATTTATAAATCCATGCGTAGGCGAGAGGGAAAGAAAAAAACGTCATCTGTGCGTAAATTGTCAGTTATCTCCCTTAATTACGAAATATAATCAGACATTCATGATTCCATATTGGCTGTTTGTTTGCTTGTTTGTAAGATGGGTCGTCAAAAAGTTATGTTACTAATTTAATAAGCAATCAAGAAGAAGAAGAAGAAGAAGAAGAAGAAGAAGAAGAAGAAGAAGAAGAAGAAGAAGAAGAAGAAGAAGAAGAAGAAGAAGAAGGTGAAGAAGAAGAAGGTGAAGAAAAAGAAGAAGAAGAAGAAGAAGAAGGTGAAGAAGAAGAAGAAGAAGAGAAGAAGAAGAAAAAGAAGGAGAAGAAAAAGAAGAAGAAGAAGAAGAAGAAGAAGAAGAAGAAGAAGGTGAAGAAAAAGAAGGAGAAGAAAAAGAAGAAGAAGAAGAAGGTGAAGAAAAAGAAGGAGAAGAAAAAGGAGAAGAAGAAAAAGAAGAAAAAGAAGAAGAAGGTGAAGAAAAAGAAGGAGAAGAAGGAGAAGAAGAAGAAGAAGAAGAAGAAGAAGAAGAAGAAGAAGAAGAGAAGAAGAAGAAAAAGAAGGAGAAGAAAAAGAAGAAGAAGAAGAAGAAGAAGAAGAAGAAGAAGAAGAAGAAGAAAACTTGCTTACTCATTGATATAACCCACCCCTTCAATACCAGAGTGCAGGAGAAAGAACAGGGAAAAAATATATCAAGATAATGGAAATAATGGGAATTGGGATAATGGGAATAATAGGAATTAGTTAGACTATGGAAATGTAAAGAAGTAAAGGTGATTCCCGTTGTAATTGCAATGCTTGGAACCATAACGAAAAAAGTCACCATAAATGGCTTAAACAGATTGACGAGACAATTTCTTTTCCAATTCTGCAAAAGGCTTGCCTGTTAGGAACGGCGAAAAATGTCTAAGGTCAAGGGGATTGACTTGATGTTCAAAAAAGAAAACTCCAACTAAAAACATCCAAAAGTTGAGACTACTATGAAATAATAATAATAATAATAATAATAATAATAATAATAATAATAATAATAATAATAATAAGCCCCCCCCCCCAAAAAAAAAAAAATTAATAAATAAATGATACCAAATGAAGAATACTGGAAATCTGGGGAGGCTTGTTGTCACTCAGACTCCAGGAAATACCACTGGCTGTTGTCGGTGAGCAATCACTGACCATGATCTGTGTGAGAACTCCTAGTGAGTACAAATAATAATAATAATAATAATAATAATAATAATAATAATAATAATAATAATAAAAAGAAGAAGAAGAAGAAATAGCAAGAAACACCATCACCCCCCCCCCCCAAAAAAAAAATAATAATAATAATACCAGCCTAGGCTAACACCACACAAAATATTTGCATAGAGTCAAGGAGGATGAGAAGACCGAGGAGGGACAGCACAAACCAGACCTCCACTGGAAGTGCAGAGAGTGCTGGGACCTTGGGGAGGCTTATTGCCACCCAAATGCCAGAGAAGACCAATGGTCCTTACCAGCGAGAAATCAATGGTAAACGCCTGTTGCGATACTGCAAGGTTATTTGCGGTGGCTATCAAAAAGAGGTGGAGAACACTGGAAATCTGGGGAGACTTGTTATCACTCAGACTCCGGGGAATACCACCGGTTGTCGGTGAGCAATCACTGATGACCTGTGTGAGAACTCCTAGTGAGTACAAATAAGGATAATAATGTGATGCTGGATACAAGTTTACAGACACAGAAACAAAAATAAACTACCTGATGTACATGGATTTGCTGAAACTATTTGGAAAAACTGATAAATACGACCAGAATCTTAAGTCCGGACAATCAAATCGAATTCGGAAGTTAAACGTGTGCACTCCTGGAGATGAAAAAGGGAAAACTGGAGACAACGGAGGGCATAAAACTGCCCAACCAAGAGGAGATATATATTTTTAGTCTATATATATATATATATATATATTTGCTTGCACCTTGGCACAGTTTTGCCCTGCGTTTCTTTCCCTACAACTTTTATTTTATTTTTTCAAATTTTAAATCTTGGCCATTGCCAACTTATCTATCCCAGCGACTTCCTCTGATGATAAGATTTTGATCTTTGAAAAGCCTGGCTTAAGGAAAATTTAACTTGAATAAATTGCCTTTTTGCGGAATATACCTTGCTTTGAACTTTTGAATTGAATTTTGATTTGGCTTTTGCTTTCTCTAATTCCTTTCCATTCTCCTTCATTTCTACCTGCTCTATCCTGGATATTGAGCTGTATACTCTTCACAATAGGGTTTTACATTTCCTAAAAGTTCGCTTTTAGTACACCTCTTTATATATATATATATATATATATATATATATATATATATATATATATATATATATATATATATATATATATATATATATATATATATATATGAGAAAGGAAGGATGAGAGTAATCCGACGTAATGGGAAATGAAAAAGGAAAAAACAAGAGATATATATTTTTTGTTTAATATATATATATTCATCAACGTTTCGTCTTGATTTGTAAGACTTCCACAGGATGATAATTTTAAGAAACATCAACCCATCATGTCAACCCAATATTTCGATGTACTTGCATGGCATTTTTCTTAAAATTATCATCCTGAGGAAGTCTTACAAATAAAGACGAAACGTTGATGAATATATATAAAAAAGATTTTAAAATATATCTTGTTTTTTCCTTTTTCATTTCCCATATATATATATATATATATATATATATATATATATATATATATATATATATATATAGAGAGAGAGAGAGAGAGAGAGAGAGAGAGAGAATTATAAAAAGAAAAACTATACACACATTAAGGTTGTACACATAATAACTTATTTCGACCCCTTTAATTAGGTCTCCTCAGATGTATAGACAACCACGTCAAAAAAACCAAATAATGAGAGAAATTGATCGTCTTAAAAACATAAATTCACTTTTGTGATTGGTCTATGTAAAAAGGAGGTAAATGTTAAAATAATCGAGGAGGGGTGACAGAAGTAAGATTAATTTTTTAATATATGCAGAAATATAAAGATATAAAAATATATATAAAAGAATTCTTTTTTGCTATTTAAACAAATAAATCATCTCATTTAAAATTTCGAATGTGAGCTTTATGGGTAAAAATATATGATGAAATATTCGAGCGTTCACGATTAAAAACTACGTTTAATTATTTACGATTAAAAATTAGAAGACGAAAATGTAGGACGAAGATTTCGGTTTAGATTAGAACATATTAAAAATTTAAGTTGTATAGCGTCAAGATTCGAGATGATTTACACTATGGAATTAAAGTTTAGCGACAATTTAAAAACGGTTTATTTACAAAATTGGTAAAGATTCGGGCGTTCACGATTAATTATTTATGATTAGAAATAAAAAGACGAAAATTCAGGACGAAGATTTTGATTTATATAGGAAATTATAAGAAAACTTAATTGGTTATAACGTCAATACGGAATTAAAATTTGGCGACATTTAAGCACGATTAATTTACAAACTAGAGTTTTACTAAAAAAAAAAAAAAAAATTGTTATTTTCAAAGAACTTTAAAACGTGCTGTTGATTTTAAACCTGTGCCTGTGTCTACATTTAGCCATCAGTTCGTCTCGTCTATTTAAAATGTCCTTGTCTTCATATTTTAGTATTCTTATTTTTTCCTCCAGGCACAAATTGCATCTATGTCTAAATCCTTTAGGAGTATTCGAATGACATAGTATGGACCACGAAATAGTTGGTGTTAATTTGTTATTTTTTAAAAACCACCAGTGTTTGGCTAATTCCGTCTTATTAGTGACGTTCGGGTTTAAAAATGAGTGTTTGTGTACGTAGAATCGTTGTTTCCAACTCCCGGCGGATATTCCTATGTATACTTTTTTATTGTATTCTTTAGGATAAATCGTAGCCTTATATACAACGCTTTCGACGTTACAGTTACCTTTAAGGGGGCAGTTATTTTTAATTTGACAATTACATTTTTTTCCCCCTTTTTTAGTTTTCTTACTCGGTGTGCTCAATATTTTTTTGTTATGTGTATTAATAATGTTCTCCATATTTTTGGTGCAAGAATAACTAATTTTCACCGTTTTCCTATTGAAAATTTTACTTAAAGGATTAGTCGTTTTAAAATGTTTATCTATTAGGTTTAAAAATATTCTTCCGATATTAAGACTAGAAAGCTGGCAATATGGTGGGTTGAACCAAATAATTTTGCGTCCCCTGTTTTTGGGTTTATTTTTCTTTATATTTTCCGTATATATTAGTTTTTCGTTGTACCCACTATTACTTAATGCGTTATCGTATATGTGTTTGCTAGTCTCAAAGATATTTTTATTTGATGAGAGTTTGTTAAAGTATATATATATATATATATATATATATATATATACTTAAAATTTTCATTAAGGTAAGTAAAGCTGAAATCCTTGCCTGTCTAGCTACACTGAGAAGCTGTGATACAGCGAAACACAATGTCTATAGATAACCACATACATTCACACGAACACACACACACACACATATATATATATATATATATATAATTTTATTTTTTATATAATTTTATTTATATATATATAAATAACTAAAAAACGGTTGATATGCCGTAAAAACAGGGGGAAAAGAGTCAAGACTTAAATAGTTTTATGGGTCTATTATTTTTATGAAGAATTCTCTTTTTTACCAGGAGACAATTCCCCCCCCCCACGTCGTCATAAACGACGCAAACAAAATAATACATAATTAAATAAATATCATTTCGCTCTGTTTTTTCTTATCGGACCGAAAATTAATGCAACCAGAGATTAAACTTCTTTGCGAAGGTTAACGAAATTCAATGAATGGTAACGAATCGTAACGGCTGGTAATGAAAGGTGACGAATGGTAACGAATTGTAACGGATCTTCACGAATGGTAACAAATGTTAAAGAAAGGTAACGAATAGTAACGAATGGTAACGCATGGTAACATATGATAAGGAATGATAACGAATGTTAAAGAATCTTTAAGAATGGTAACGAATGTACATGAATATAAACAAATGTTAACGAATGTTAACGAATGCAAACAATTGTTAAGGAATGATTAGGAATGTTACCGAATGCAAACAAATGTTAACGAATGTTAAGGAATGTTAACGAATGCAAAAAAATGTTAACGAATGTTAAGGAATGTTAACAAATGTAGGAAAATGTTAACGAATGTTAAAGAATGTTAACAAATGCAAACAAATGTTAACGAATGTTAAGGAATGTTAACAAATGTAGGAAAATGTTAACGAATGTTAAAGAATGTTAACAAATGCAAACAAATGTTAACGAATGTTAAGGATTGTTAACAAATGTAGGAAAATGTTAACGAATGTTAAAGAATGTTAACAAATGCAAACAAATGTTAACGAATGTTAAGGAATGTTACCGAATGTAGACAAATTTTAACGAATGTTAAGGAATGTTAACGAATGTAGACAAATGTTAATGAATATTAAGGAATGTTAACAAATGCAAACAAATGTTAACGAGTGTTAAGGAATATTAACGAATGCAAACAAATGTTAACGAATGTTAAGGAATATTAACGAATGCAAACAAATGTTAACGAATGTTAAGGAATATTAACGAATGGTAACGCATGGTAACGTATGATGATAACTTTTAAGGACTGATAACGAATTGTTATAATTTAATGTCTCCATCAAACAGAAGACAAATCATAAATCAATAAATCATAACAGTACAATTAATCCTTCCTGACTGAGGCATTTCATCCACGAGCATTTCCATGTGGTGCAAATTAAAATCTCACAACAAAAGAAAAGACGAATGTTCTGAGTTTGAAGAAATGGGCCTTTATTAAGAAGTTGACGTTGCCTTCTCTTCTAATAGTGGTGGAGGAGATTCCGGGCTACAGACATTTAGTTTACAATCGATCTTAAGTCATTTCTTCCCACGTGCTGTCCGCTCAAAAGCCTCTCACGGAATGGCTTACCTATTTCACTACCTTTCTCTCTCTCTCTCTCTCTCTCTCTCTCTTTCTCTTTCTGAGCCATGTGACGCCACGTCCGCTTCTGCCTGCGCATGTTTTGGTGACATTTGACTCTATGACCCCGGTGTCCTAATCATTTTTAGAACAGAGTTAGATTCAGTATGCTTGTGGATTTCCATTAAAAAAACTGAAAAGACTTATGTATGTGTTTTTTTATCTAGGCTTTCGATTCAAAGCTATTTCGGTCAACTGTATAGGGAAACTCGCGTTTACTTTAGTTTATATACCAGCGTGGCTACCCGGCGTTGCCTTGGGGCCTGGAACACACGCTATAGAAGACTTAAACGCGTGTGTAACATCTTTATTCTAAAACCTCCTGGCTCTCTCTCTCTCTCTACCTCTCCATATCCTCTTCTCTTTATTACACACTTTTACAAAATCTGCGCCAGTTTAGGGTCAAAGAATGAATACGTTTTTTTTTATTTTAGATATTATTCCTTCAATTTTAGATATCATTCCATCAATTTTAGATCTTATTCCTTCAATTTTAGATATTATTCCTTCAATTTTAGATATTATTCCTTCAACTTTAGATATTATTCCTTCAATTTTAGATATTATTCCTTCAATTTTAGATATTATTCCTTCAACTTTAGATATCATTCCTTCAATTTTAGATATTATTCCTTCAACTTTAGATATTATTCCTTCAATTTTAGATATTATTCCTTCAATTTTAGATATTATTCCTTCAACTTTAGATATTATTCCTTCAATTTTAGATATTATTCCTTCAATTTTAGATATTATTCCTTCAATTTTAGATATTATTCCTTCAACTTTAGATATTATTCCTTCAATTTTAGATATTATTCCTTCAATTTTAGATATTATTCCTTCAACTTTAGATATTATTCCTTCAATTTTAGATATTATTCCTTCAATTTTAGATATTATTCCTTCAATTTTAGATATTATTCCTTCAACTTTAGATATTATTCCTTCAATTTTAGATATTATTCCTTCAATTTTAGATATTATTCCTTCAACTTTAGATATTATTCCTTCAATTTTAGATATTATTCCTTCAACTTTAGATATCATTCCTTCAATTTTAGATATTATTCCTTCAACTTTAGATATTATTCCTTCAATTTTAGATATTATTCCTTCAATTTTAGATATTATTCCTTCAATTTTAGATATTATTCCTTCAACTTTAGATATTATTCCTTCAATTTTAGATATTATTCCTTCAATTTTAGATATTATTCCTTCAACTTTAGATATCATTCCTTCAATTTTAGATATTATTCCTTCAACTTTAGATATTATTCCTTCAATTTTAGATATTATTCCTTCAATTTTAGATATTATTCCTTCAATTTTAGATATTATTCCTTCAACTTTAGATATTATTCCTTCAATTTTAGATATTATTCCTTCAATTTTAGATATTATTCCTCTAATTTTAGATATTATTCCTTCAATTTTAGATATTATTCCTCTAATTTTAGATATTATGCCTTCAATTTTAGATATTATTCCTTCAATTTTAGATATTATTCCTTCAACTTTGTGGTTGTTTGTTTTATATAATCGATCGATGGTTTATTCCCAGACAACGTTCGGTAAATTAGTTGGTATATTATTAAAGCTGTGATAAGCTTTTGCGCGTGCGCGATTTCTTTTTATTTCTGGGACCCTATCTCTGAACTATCTCCGTGCGTGACTCTTCTGTGAAACCCACGCACAACGATGGGAAGGTTTTCCAAAGGCAAACATACGTAAGAATGACGTTTGCCGACGCAACAAAGGCGCTTGTGTTACGGCTTTGTGTGCGCGGGAAACACACAACGGAGACAAAATTCAAAAGCTGATACACGGGGAATCTTTCCAATCTCATTCGAGAGCACTTTGCTGATACTTTGCTGGAACTTTGCTGATACTTTGCTGATACTTTGCTGGAACAACGAAGCCATAAGAAAAAGTGAAGATATTTTGTAGAACCCCTCTCCAAAAAATACCCCCGCCATCAAAAGAATCAAACAAAATGCGGTTTTTAATAAAAAAAAAACAATGTGTTATTATTTAATCAAGAAAATTGAATTCATTTATGTCATTATTTGCATGAAAAGATCGTTTCCCTTATATTTCTACCTTCACATAAACTTACACAAATAGCTGTCCCTCATTCCGCGATGCGTTCCACGGTGATATTTATTCGGAATTTTCTACGCGAAGCCATCAGAAAAAGTGAAGATATTTTTTCGAAGGACACCCCCTCCAAAAAATACCCCCGCCATCAAAAAAGTAGACAAAATGCGGATTTTAATTTTTAAAAAACTATGTGCTTTTATTTACTCAGGAGAATAAAATTCATTTATGTCATTATTTGCATGAAAAGATCGTTCCCCTTTATATTTCTGCCTCAACATAAACGTACACAAATAGCTGTCTACCGTTTCGAGATGCGCTCCACAGTGGCGTTTATTCGGAATTTTGTACGGCAAAGAATTAGGGTTTCATCAATCTCAACGTGAAGATCTTGACCTTAACAATGACCATAATTTTACCCTCGCCGTAACACTTGCAACCGTTATCCAAAAGGGCTAGCTGCAGACGGAAATACACCTTCGCTAAATAAACGCTATGTGGCGTTGCTATATTGACAGCGAAGGCGAAATCCCAGAATATACGTTTACAGGTGGATGCGTGATTTTCAGACAAATAAATGTCTAGTATTCTAGTTCCACAGTGGCATTTATTCGGAAATTTTGTACAGACTAACCCTAACCCTAACTCCAATTCCTATCCAACTTTAATACTAACCAGTCAGTCGCATGTTTAGACAAGACTCACAAAATTGACTGTGCATGACTGGTCGGGCTATTTTGATGGTTTTATCGATCTCTTCATGTAGACTCTAACCCTAACCTAACCCTAACCCTAATCCCTAACCCTAATCCTAACCCTAACCCTAAACCCTAACCTTAAACCCTAATCCTAACCCTAAACCCTAACCCTAACCCTAACCCTAAACCCTAACCCTAAACCCTAACCTTAATCCTAACCCTAACCCTAAACCCTAACCCTAAACCCTAACCCTAACCCTAAACCTAACCCTAAACCCTAACCCTAAACCCTAACCCTAACCCTAAACCCTAATTCTAACCCTAAACCCTAACCCTAACCCTAACCCTAATCCTAACCCTAAACCCTAACCCTAACCCTAATCCCTAATTCTAACCCTAAACCCTAACCCTAACCCTAACCCTAACCCTAAACCCTAACCCTAACCCTAACCCTAACCTTAATCCTAACCCTAAACCCTAACCCTAACCCTAAACCCTAACCTAACCCCTTAACCCTAACCCTAACGTATTCATTCTTTGACCCTAAACTGGCGTAGATTTTGTAAAAGTGTGTAATAAAGAGAAGAGGATATGGAGAGGTAGAGAGAGAGAGAGCCAGGAGGTTTTAGAATAAAGATGTTACACACGCGTTTAAGTCTTCTATTGCGTGTGTTCCAGGCCCCAAGGCAACGCCGGGTAGCCACGCTGGTATATAAACTAAAATAAACGCGATTTTCCCGATACAGTAGACCGAAATAGCTTTCAATCGAAAGCCTAGATAAAAAACACATACATAAGTCTTTTTATTTTTTTAAAATGAAAATCCACTAGCATATTGAATCTAACTCTGTTCTAAAAATGATTAGGACACCGGGGTCATAGAGTCAAATGTCACCAAAACATGCGCAGGCAGAAGCGGACGTGGCGTCACATGGCTCAGAAAGAGAAAGAGAGAGAGAGAGAGAGAGAGAGAGGGGGTAGTGAAATAGGTAAGCCATTCCGTGAGAGGCTTTTGAGCGGACAGCACGTGGGAAGAAATGACTTAAGATCGATTGTAAACTAAATGTCTGTAGCCTGGAATCTCCTCCGCCACTATTAGAAGAGAAGGCAACAGAATAAAACTAAATGCAGCATCAGAACAGATACTACACTTTGCTCTTTAGTCAAAAGGTCAAGTATCATGGTTATTTTGTGCTCTTAGCAAACAAAGAGTGTTAACTATACGAATACACGACAACAGAATCTCGCATATATCCTTCCCGCACTGTCGTGGTTCTGATAGCAAAAGGAATATCTCGTTCTCATGCAAACATAATTATTATTATTCACATCTATATTTTAGAAGTAAAAGAAACATGTTTTGTTTTGGGCAAGAATAACTTTTTGATAGTGTTGTGGACCTGGGTAAGGCCGAATGAATGACACAGGAACACATGGTTTAAATGAACAAAGGTATATATTATATAATAGAAAGAAAGAGATACAAGGAGATGTGCTCTCAACCGCCATTGCCAGTTTGCCTGGGAAGAAGAGAACAAGTGTCACGTGCTTCCCGTATTTATAAGGTGGACGAGTCCATTAGT
This sequence comes from Sepiola atlantica, assembly GCA_963556195.1. NCBI lineage: Eukaryota > Metazoa > Mollusca > Cephalopoda > Sepiida > Sepiolidae > Sepiola > Sepiola atlantica. Next base: position 49,814,157 of record OY744553.1, on the reverse strand, counting down.
TCTTTGTAGGTAGGTACGGCACCATAACAGATAGACTGCATGCCTTTGGAATTTAAAAAAAATGAATAAATGTAAAATATAAAAGTACATATAAAAAAACTAATCATATCTTAAACTAAACATGGAAGGGAGAACCGAATGAACACTTCAATTATCAACCAGTTTTCAATTAAAAGTGGACTTGTCACTCAATTAACAGCCCCTTATTTACTTGCCTTTCCAAGAGGACAGAGTTAAACACAAGATAGTTTTTTAATGTGAGGATAATCCACCTCCCAAGGTATCAGAAGAGATCAATGACTTCTTTTCATATCCAACTTGTATCCAACTTGTATCCAACTTGGGTCGAATTCAGAGGAATGTAATCGTTTTCTATCACATCTGATTTTGAGCTTAAGCTGATGCTTGAAGAACGCAATCAGATCAATATCCTAAACTTTGCTCCTAGCCAAAAGGCCAAATCTTTATCTCCATTACATGAAGATTGGACTCCACCCCGCACCCCACCCTACCCCGCCCCACCACGCCCCCACCCCGCACCCCCCCCCCCCCAAAAAAAAAATGAACAAACGAGAACACTCGGAAAAGTTCCCGTTTTATTCCTGTCTTTGAGGACACAGGATGAAATGCGAAGACGAAGTGAACGTTAATTGGCAATAAAAAGCGAAGATTGTCTCAGCGTTTCTATGACAGGAACCGAATTAGAATCTTGCGGAATGTTTTTATTATGTTTTGTTTTAGAGGTGAAAAAAATGAAACAAAAAATTGACACGGGATGGGCGAAAGGTTTTATTTACGAAATTTCTGAGCATCCGTCTCAACACTACCTCCCTCTCTCTCTCTCCCCCCCTCCCCCTCTCTCTCTCATATATATATATATATATATAGTGAATGCTTTTATTCAAACATGTACAAGGTCTGCTACACTGGCATGTCGATGTTATCGATCTACAGCTCTCAAGAGCTGAGGTCTCATCAGGCAGAAAATTATTTTTTGATTCAACCTGGTTGCTGAATTCCAGGGAGAATGAAGTCAAGCAAAAAAGAAGAGGAGAAAGAAATAAAAGTCATGTGACCGATTTTAAAATATGATTGCCGTTAGAAATTACTATTTTCATTTTTTTATTTTTATCTTTTATATATTTTATATATCCAACGCTGAGCTGGGGTAGAAAGGGGGGGCGAGGAAAAGAAAAAGAGAAGAGAAGGGAAAGGAAGAAAGATACAATTGCTGTTAGAAAAGTTTAATTTACAGCTATTTATATTTTTATTTTTTATTTTTATCCAACGCTTAGTTAGGGTGGGGGGTGGAAGAAAAAGAAAGAGAAAGGGGTGGAGGGGTGTTAGGGGTGGATGTCTATAGCCATTTAGGATTTGTTGCGGGAATGGTTAATGTAAGATTTGAGTTAAATTCATAATTATTTTTATTCAGCGCTGGGCTGGATAAAGAGGGGGGTTGGGGGGAGATGAAACAAGAGCGAAAGAGAAGATGAAGAAAGAGGGGGAGGGGAGGTTTCAAATTTGTTGTGTCTGCTTCCTGTCAATGCAGACATATAACAATTACATGACACCCAGCTTACGGGGATATTTTAGTTTAACTCATTGATGGATTTATCGCCTTAATGTTAATAAATTATGTTGTTATATTTTGATCAATTGGCATTTAATTTTGATTATTTTGATGGATAGTTAAATGTATTTTAAATAGTATTTATCAGTTAATTAATAAAACATAATGGTAATTGTCTTTATTTTTAGTAAGATTCATATATGGATTAGTGGCAGTAATATTAGTAGATTTAGTTCTAGGTACTAATGAGTTAAAATATATTGGGAATTATTCTTGGTAAGGATCGTATATAAGTTTATGACATTGATATTGATGGATTATATGGCCCCCACCATTTCTAATCCCCCCCTTCATATACCATAACTTGCATTAACAACTTTAACTAGAACACTTTACCACTAATATTATAACAGGTGTTAATCCCACCATTAATAATAGGATTACAACGAATAATAAAATTTATTTATCTATACCACTGAAATTAATCGATATATAAATTCCATTAAAAATAAAAGCAATTACTAGTATGTTTTATTAATCCATCACTAACTATTATTTATAATCGAAATACATTTATTTATACTCCAAAATAATTAAAACTAAATATAATAGTATAGTCCATCAATTAAGAATCGTTAAGAATCAAAATGTTAAAATCAGAATCAAAACTCAAATATAAAATATAGAATAAAATAAAACAAAATAAAATAAAACAAAATAAAATAAAATAAAATAAAATAAAATGGAAAGAGATATACTAAAAAGGATAGATAGATAGATAGATAGATAGATAGATAGATAGATAGATAGATAGATAGATAGATAGAAAAATGAAATCATCTGTTGATTCAAACATAAATCGGGGAAAGGGGGAAAGGGTATATACATGCAACAGGATGTGTCAAAAAACACAAGGAAATAAAACAGTGTAAATACAGAATTAGTGACACAATGTGTTAACAACCCCTAACCCCCTCCCTCCCAACACACACACGTCTGTATGCTCACACATATATTTGCTACTACGGATTACAACTTGATTTAAGAATATCTGGTTCGCTCTGAGTGAAAAAATCTTTCGACGGTTTATTTGACACATCCTGTTGCATGTATATACCCTTCCCCCCTTTCCCCGATTTCTGTTTGAATCAACAGATGATTTCATTTTTCTATCTATCTACCTATCTATCTCTCTATTTACCTATTTATCTATCTTTCTTTCTGTGGAAATAAGATAATAAATTAACGTCTAAATACCAAATTCAGCGGGCATGTGAGCAAGATGTCAAATAGAACTCAACAGACGGGGACTAGAGTATTGCATTACGCTATAAATTAATGCTTGTCGTCAACTTACTTACAGTGCTCCATCGAGCGAGAGCTTTGAACAATTATTCATGAATAAATATTATTTTCTAAATTGACCTATATACACATGGGTTTCATGCCAAACCTGCAATCATAAGTATGGGAGGAGATAATTCCCGCCGGTCGCAACATTCGAACCCCAATACGAAAGTCATTCTTGACTTAGTAGTCGGAGCGCTAATCAATTGCCGTGGAAATGGGAGAGTAAACAAATATATATATATATATATATATATATATATATATATATATATATATATATATATATATATATATATATATATATATATATATATATATATATGGGAAAAGAAGGATGAAGGTAATCCGACGTAATGGGAAATGAAAGAGGAAAAACCAAAAAAGGATGTTTTTTATGTGTTCAACAACGTTTCGTCTTTATTTGTAAGACTTCTTCAGGATATCAGTCGCGTGGAGTGAAATCACCAAGCCCTGACGTTGGTCCTACTGTTTCCAGTAGTGGCTACAACGTCTTCTCATCAACCCATCATGTCAACCCAATGTGTTCACGTACTTGCATGACATTTTTCTTAATATTATCATCCTGAAGAAGTCTTACAAATAAAGACGAAACGTTGATGAACACATAAAAAACATCCTTTTTTCGGTTTTTCCTTTTTCATTTCCCATATATATATATATATATATATATATATATATATATATATATATATATATATATATATATATATATATATATATATGGTTAGTGGGAGAAAATCTTAGCAGAGTGCTCGATTATTAGTAAAAATAAGAGCGTAATATGTATTAATGCTTGTATTACAGAAAATCAGAACAACATCAGTACCGTCGGTTTCAAATCTTAACTAAGACAACATATAAATACCTCTTTACGGACACTCGTCAGCCTCTGTTTATCTTCTGTAATACAAACATTAATATATATACACACACACACACACACATATATATATATATATATATATATATATATATATAGAGAGAGAGAGAGAGAGAGAGAGAGAGAGAGAGAGTTTTCCACACATAGGGTGTGATTTTACGTACGTATTGTGTATGTATGTGTGCATATATATGTATATGTTTAATTGTGTACATGTGTGTGTGCTTATATATATATATATATATATATATATATATATGTGTGTGTGTGTGTGTGTGTGTGTAGTTATAAAATGGGGACACCCCATCACTCGCCCCCTCCTACACCGTCCTATTATGCGACCCTGATTTTGTAAACCTTTCCACTCTCAACTCTATTTTTTTTTTAAAGATTCAATAAACATGTCTCATGTCCCTTCCGCCTCCTTAATAGTTTTAATTAATTCCGACTGCTACCAATGTTCGCCCCCCACTCCTTCCATCCTGATTTCTCCATAACTTATCTTATCATAAGCGACCTCTCTTGGCTTACATAGCACTAGCTCACTCCCCCTCTCTAATTATCTTATAACTCCAACAGCCACCAACACCCCCCCCACACACACTTTCTACTGTCAACTCAATTTCCCACTGCCACCATCTATATTTATCTCATAATGTATATTTTCATAAGCGGCCCTTTTACGCTTTCCACCACCTCTGTTTCAAACTTTTGGTTCTTGTGTTTTTTCCTCTAAACAATCATCCTGAAAAAGTCTTGAAATAAAGACGAAACGTTGATAAATACATCAATGATATCTTTTGGTTTTCTTTCCATATATATATATATATATATATATATATATATATATATATATATATATAATTTCATTTTATCTCTATCTATCTATCTATTATTTCTCTCTCTTTCTATTTCTTCGTCTTTCTTTCTTTCTGTCTTTTTATTTTATTTTATTTTATTTTATATATTTTTACTTTATATTATTTCTTTATTTTGATTTTTAATGGCCCAAATTCTAACCACGCGACTTTCCAAATTTTAATTTTAGATTTCTTTTATTTTCTCCCCATTTCATTCTTTCTAAATATGATCTCAGGTTAAGATCGGATTTTAACTCTGCCTAATGAGATCTCAGTTTATAACAGCTGTTTATCGATAACATCGAGATGCCAGTGTCGCAGATTTTGTGCATGTCTGTGTAAATAAAATAATCATATATATATATATATATATATATATATATATATAGAGAGAGAGAGAGAGAGAGAGAGAGAGGGGGGTCTTCCTCGAAATATATTATGGAACACAGATTACATCAGTGTTGAAGTCTTGCCTAATCAAGTAAGATTTGCTATGTGAAAAAAAAATTATTAAAAAAGTTTTTGAAAAAATATATAAATTAAAATCACTTGTTTTTGTCTTACTTCTCAACGCCGACATATTTCTATTTATTGCATTGTGATAGCCTTCTAATACTCCTCTATATACGTGTTACACACAATGCTTTAAGCAAACTACCTTTCCTTATCATATATATATATATATATATATGGTAAAATGAAAAAGGAAAACCAAAAAACTGGATGTTTTTTTATGTGTACATCAACGTTTCGTCTTTATTTATAAGACTTCATCAGGATGATGATATAGGGAAAAGATATCATGCAAGCACGGATACATGTAGGGTAGACATGTTGGGAAGAAAAATAAAATAAAATGAAAAATAATGGCAGCGTCTAAGCTGGACGTCCGTACTTGTTAGAGAATGAAAAATGAGTGGGAGAAAAAAGGGGAAGGGTGGAGGGAGCAAGGACTACTGTGGCTGGCGATGAGAGAAAGAGGTGGGGGATGAGCAGGGGTAAAATGGATGGCAGAGAGAGATTGGGGGAAAAGGGGGAGGGGGTGTCTGACCAGATGGCTGCGGTCGAGACCGAAGGGGAAGAGTGAGTTGGAACGTTTGTGTGTGTGGGGTGTGTGCAGGGAAATGGGGATGGGCAGAGAGGGAGGGGGGGGGGGGCTGTGATCTCGGTGGATGGGCGAAAGCCATAGTCCCAGAGAGCGTTTGAAGAAAATGAGGGAATTTAAGAAGAGGCATGGGAGAAAACGGATGAGAGGGGGAAGAGGGAGGATTTGTCGTGATAGGGTGTGAAATATTTGAAATATTTGGAAAATGATAGCAATGAGTGGGGGATTGGAGTGGGTGGGGGAGGGGGTGATTGAAAGGGTGGGTGAGGAATATATTTGAAATATTTGGAACATGAGAAAGTTTATTTGGACTGTAGTATTAAAAATGTGAGGGAAAGAAAAATGAGGAAAAAAATGAGAGAAGATACAGGGAGAAAAGGGAAGGGTGTGGGTGAATGGAAGAGTGTCATAAGGTTAGAGATGAAAATAAAAGTTAGCCATGATCAGGCAAAAGACTTTGTTCAGTGAGGATGATCTTGCTTATTAAGAAACACCACACAAAAAAATCAAACCCCTAACACCTCTCTCATAGACAGACCCCTTCTCCTACCCACGCATTCCAATAACACATCCATATGCAACACGCTCAACAAATTAGGCATTCCAATAGTACAAACCACTTCTCAATCCATAAAACAAACTTTAAACACATCCAGACATTTCCAAAAAACACCCACATCCCATGCCGGCTTATACACTGTCCCTTGCAATGATTGCCATCAATTCTACGTGGGAGAAACACAACGCGAATTAAAGAAACGATTAAATGAACATAAAAGGGATATAAAAAACAACAACCCTCTTAGTGCACTTTTCTCCCATGCTCTAGAATATGGTCATGCATTCAAATTTGAACAAGCCAAAATCACTAAACACATCCACAACAAATCTCGGCGAAGATTATTGGAAACTGCACTCATCACATCCTCCACTACTATCAAGCAGCGAAATGGTTTCTTTAACCTATCACCCTTAATAAGCAAGATCATCCTCACTGAACAAAGTCTTTTGCCTGATCATGGCTAACTTTTATTTTCATCTCTAACCTTATGACACTCTTCCATTCACCCACACCCTTCCCTTTTCTCCCTGTATCTTCTCTCATTTTTTCCTCATTTTTCTTTCCCTCACATTTTTAATACTACAGTCCAAATAAACTTTCTCATGTTCCAAATATTTCAAATATATTCCTCACCCACCCTTTCAATCACCCCCTCCCCCACCCACTCCAATCCCCCACTCATTGCTATCATTTTCCAAATATTTCAAATATTTCACACCCTATCACGACAAATCCTCCCTCTTCCCCCTCTCATCCGTTTTCTCCCATGCCTCTTCTTAAATTCCCTCATTTTCTTCAAACGCTCTCTGGGACTATGGCTTTCGCCCATCCACCGAGATCACAGCCCCCCCCCCCCTCCCTCTCTGCCCATCCCCATTTCCCTGCACACACCCCACACACACAAACGTTCCAACTCACTCTTCCCCTTCGGTCTCGACCGCAGCCATCTGGTCAGACACCCCCTCCCCCTTTTCCCCCAATCTCTCTCTGCCATCCATTTTACCCCTGCTCATCCCCCACCTCTTTCTCTCATCGCCAGCCACAGTAGTCCTTGCTCCCTCCACCCTTCCCCTTTTTTCTCCCACTCATTTTTCATTCTCTAACAAGTACGGACGTCCAGCTTAGACGCTGCCATTATTTTTCATTTTATTTTATTTTTCTTCCCAACATGTCTACCCTACATGTATCCGTGCTTGCATGATATCTTTTCCCTATATCATCATCCTGATGAAGTCTTATAAATAAAGACGAAACGTTGATGTACACATAAAAAAACATCCAGTTTTTTGGTTTTCCTTTTTCATTTTACCATCACGTCGGATTACCTTCATCCTTCTCTTCCCATATATATATATATATGTGTGTGTGTGTGTGTGTGCGTGTGTGTGTATGTGTGTGTGTGTGTGTGAGAGAGAGAGAGAGAGCGCGCGCGTGTGTGTGTGCGCGCAAGCGCGTGTGTGTGCGCGCAAGCGCGTGTGTGTGCGCGCGTGTGGGGGGGGGGGTAAGTGTAGAGAGAGAGAGAGAGAGGAAGGGAATACGGTTAGTCGATAGAGAAAGAGAATGGGGGGGAAAAGAGGGAAAATCGTGGGCGTTTCTTCGGATTATAACTTCTTCGGTTTTGAGTGTGTATTCAGTTTTGACGGATTGTCGTTATAATATTTTTTTTTTACTTCTAAATTGCGTTCGTGAAATAAAAAAAAAATTTAAAAAGTCAAAAGAAAAAACAGATTGCGTTCAAAAAAATAGTCTGGAAGAAGAAAACAAAAACTAAAAAAAAAAAAAAAAACGACATAAAAATGCGTCCAATACCGGCGAACCCTTTCTTCATTACCCCAAACATCCAAAGTCTCCTTCAACGGACGGGAACCGACATGATTGCATTTCGTAAACAAAAAATAGAACCGTTCGAAAGATGCGACCATCCAATCTGCGCGTTTAGCGATGCAAATTTCCGTTTGAAACGGTACAGACCAACGAAACTGTTATTTCAAACTGAAAGTTTACTTAAAACTTAAGGGGGGTACTGATATCGATCCTGACCCAGTTTTCGTGAGGTTCGACTCGGAAGCGTTCGGCTGTCCTACGAAAACGCCCGAGAGATGACGAGCCGATTTGTACCAAACGACAATTTTGATACAGTGCTGCGTCCTATGATTTTAATGCATTAAAACGTGATCAATCAACATCTTGAGTGTCTTTCATGAATATGTTATAAATTGTAATACTTGGATGAACTGTATAGCTTAAACAAAAAAGTATGTTTTGGGCCGATATATTTGATGTTTTATATACTTTTATGTATTTTTATATATATTTTTATATATTTTCAAGGTTTAATTTTTTAGTATCTGCAGTAATGTCATTGCGGTAATTGTCCTCTGAGGAGAAGAATTTTCTTTGAAAACTCATGGGTTAAGGACTTTAAGATACTTTGTCTGAACATTGAATTCTAATAAAATTTTATTGGCACCTTATTTTATTATTTCATTTTATATTATGCTATTAATGCTCTATCCAGTATATTGAGCTTCAGTTTTTATCCGGATGTTCACTAATTAAAGATATTAGTTGCCTCTTATATCTTTTGATGGATTAACTCTCTCTGTCTCTCTCTCTCTCTCTCTCTCTCTATATATATATATATATATATATATATATATATATATATATATATATATATATATTTATTAATATTAAATAAAGTGTTACAACAACATCCGGACCAAGGTTTCAGAAAATCGGACCTTCATCAGCGGAGTCGTATAGCTATACGACTCCGCTGATGAAGGTCCGATTTTCTCGGATCTGAAACCTTGGTCCGGATGTTGTTGTAACACTTTATTTAATATTAATAAATATCATGCTCTTATTTAGTTAATTTTACTTTTGCATTAATAATTGAGCACTCTGCTGGGAAACTCTCCCAATTAAGAAATACGGTATATATATATATATATATATATATATATATATATATATATATATATATATATATATATATATATATATATATATATATAGGGTGACCCCCCAAAAAACGGGCCCCAACTCTAATTAGGCCTCGTTTCTTAGTGTTTCGTCCGAATGAAATGAATTTTGGGTCATAACTAGTTTATTATATTCAAAACATCACATCAAAACACTAGGGTATTTGGCCTTTTTTTCTCCGTTCTACAGCATGTGTTCTAGATGGCCTCCATTTAGCTCCGTGCATTTCTTGAGGCGCAGAACGAAGTTGTCCATGACGTTCTTACAGACTGAATTGGAAATGGCTCTCATCTCCTCCCTGATGGCTTCCTTGAGTTCCGTGATGGTTCTGGGTTTCCCTGCGTACACTCTGTCCTTACGATAGCCCCAAATGAAAAAATCTGGGGGGCTTAGGTTCGGGCTATGGGGTTGCCACTCAAAATTAGTCTTGAGACTGATTACTCGGTCTCCGAAGTTCTCTTTCAGCCAATCTCGGGACAGGTCTGAGGTGTGAGAACTTGCTCCGTCTTGCTGGAACCAGAACTTGCTCATGAGCGACGGATAGAGGGTCTGGAGCTCACTCTTGACGGTTTTGAGGACCTCCACATACTGCTCCTTGGTGACTGTCACTGCTGCGCAAGATTCTTCGATGAAGATTGGTCCGATGATGCCTCTGACCGAGATTGCAGCCCACACCGTGCACTTATGAGAGTGCAGGGGCTTAGTGGCTACTTCATTGGGTCTGGAGGACCCCTAGAAGACATTTGTCTTGGAGTTCGCCTTTCCGTCAAGATGGAAGTGGGCTTCATCTGAGGTCCAAAGGAAGTTAAGGAAACCTGGTGTCTCCTCGATCTTATCGAGCATCTTGACTGCCATAGCGCTCCTCTGCTTCTTGTCTGAGGCTGTAAGGGTCTGCAGCGTCTGTATTCTGTATGAGTAAGCCCTGATATCGTTCACCAGCACTCTCCTGCAAGTCTCACGGGAGATACCGAGGGACTAACTTCGCTTACGCACAGAGCGTTTCGGACTCTCCTGGAGAGACTCTCTCACACTTTGGACCAGCTCGACTGTCCGCTTCTTGGGACGGTCCGAGTGGCTTGGACGGTTCTCACTGGCAGCGTTGAGGTTCTCCACGGTCCCATACTTCTCGAAGTGGTCCACCCAGTTCTGAATTCTGCTTTTGGGTGGAGCCTTTTCACATCCGAACTGATGCATGAAACTGTCCTGAGTTTTCTTAAACGAGCCTGTCTTGTAGTAAAATTTAACACAGTGTATTCTTTTTCCCAGCTCCCACTGAGGTCATGGTGTACTCACGATCGTTGATTCTGCCATGTCCTGTAAAATAAGGGCAATCGGTGAATAAATAAAGGAGATATCACATAAAGTGTACACGGGGCCCGTTTTTTTTTTTGGGGGGGGGTCACCCTGTATATAACTCAATGTGTATTTGTGTGGTGTTTGTGTGTTCTCTATAGAACGAAAGGTTAGAGAGGAAAGGAAAATAATTTACAACGGTTGTAGCTAGACGAGTTTTTGTAGTGGATATGAATTATGATTGAATGTATAATAAGATGCGTCCATTGCATCTGCGCCTTTCGAAATGAAAAAAACTGAACTATGTGACCCACCGACAGACCGATGGTGCCTTTCATAAAAACATGTGGACGCATCTAAAAAAATGAGCAGGAAAATAAATCATTTTCTTTTCTTTTCTTTTCTCTGCACGCGTAACGCGTCCATTTTGCAAATCGTGATCGTAAACATTTTTGGCGGGAAAACAATAATAGATGTTCAATTGTCGAAAATATAATAACCCTAACCATAACCATAACCATAACCCTAACCCTGCTGTAGAAAAAATAACGAAACAAACACACACTTCTTTCATGCGCATCATTTCAAATGATCGCTAACCGTTGAAACAAAACAGATGGTGTTCCCTGGAGTCTGAGTGACAGAAAATCTCCTCAGATTCCTAATACTTTTGACTTCTTTTCAATTTTGATCACCGTTGCCAATTACTTGGCGTTATCGCACAAGCTGTTTACCATTGAATTCTCGCTTATAACGATTGATGGTTTTCTGCATAATTTCATCATCATCATCATCATCATCATCATCACCATCATCATCATCATCATCATCATCATCACTACCAGCAGCAGCATCATCAGCATCATCATCATCATCACTACCATCATCATCATCATCATCATCATCATCATCATCATCATCATCACCACCATCATCATCATCATCATCATCATCATCATCATCATCATCATCATCACCATCATTGAAAGGAAAAAGTGAGAAAGATACGATTGTCATCATCTATTTTGAACTCTTACTTACAAGAGAATTGGGTTCAAGTATGACTTCACTTTTGGCCCGAGAAAAAAAAGAAAGAAAAAAAACTGATACATTAGTTAAATGAATACGGTGTAATTTTTTTTCTTAGGTCTGATTGTGGTGAATGTACACTGATGAAGCCTTTTCCTTAGTGTTCTTGATATTTTGTATATCAGAAAAATAGGTACTTTTCTACATTGGGACCCGCGCTGACTTTGCCCATAACCTTAACCCTAACCCTAACTTTAACACTAACCCTGACCCTGACCCTGAGCCAGACCTTAACCCTAACCCTGACCCTAACCTTAACCCTGACCTTAATCCTAACCCTGACCCTGAACCCTAACCCTAACGACGGGGTCAAAGTTAGCGCGAGTCTCAATGTAAAAAAGCACCGAAAAATATTTTTTTTCGGGACGGGCAGAAACAATTCTCTGATTAGAAATTGTGATTTTAGGTGAAATCTGGAATTTTTTCTGAATTATTATTATTATTATTCTACTATTAACTAGCAGGGTGACCCGACGTTGCCCGGGATTGGGTGAGGATCATTACTATTGCCATGTTGCCGTAATTTGCCCTCTCTTTAACATTTTTTTCTGCCTTTTGCCCGTGTTCCATTTGAGCTGATCTCTTCCGCATGTGACATCTTGACATTTTGCTCAAATGTTGGTGTACGAAGGTCATTGTGTTGTGAAGAAAGGTCAAATTTCAGTCACGTGACATCGTTAGCCTTGAGTATATGATTAAAGATCATAAAAATTGAATACTCTGCGCTCAAAGATGACAGTTTATGTTCGCTTTCAGAAGGTTATTTTTTTTTAATGGAAATCGCTCCAGACAAGGCATGAAGCCACTTGATGTAAGGAGCTAACAAGAACAAATATGATTTTCGCAAAGACAACGGATGCCTATTGGCCTAAGTCTTGAAAGCACAGGTAGGAGAGAAACAGTCAGCAAGAAATGTGGAAACGTATAACATCGACATGCCAGTGTCGCAGATTTTGTACATGTCTGTGTAAATAAAAATAATCATATATAAAAGCTCTATTATTCTGATATATATATATATATATATATATATATATATATATATATATATATATATATATATATATATATATATATATATAGTCTAAAGAAGCTTTGAGGCATTAAAAAAAAAAAATGTAAAATGCAGTTTAAATTCCCAGACAAACTAACTAAATCCAAGATATTGCAGACTTAACATTCGTTGGAAAATTAATAAATGAAAAAAATATAAGGAAAAAAAAAAGAAAAAAAAAAGGGGGGTTAATTATCTAAGAGTGAAACAAAAACATGGGACCTTAAGCGTCTAATATTAACACGGGGATCATCAGCTGTTTACCATGTAACTGTTTAAACAGGACAGTTATAATATTCATGGCTCTCCAATATATATATATATAGCTCTCCAATATATATATATATATATATATATATATATATATATATATATATATATATATATATATATATATATATAGTAAGCTATGTAAATATATTTATGGAAATTAAGCAACACGGAGTTTCTCAACCATTAAAATTATATTATAAAAAAGCTTTAAGTCCCAAGTGGTTAAGTGGAAAATCACTCATGTAAGTCAATTTAACTTTTACAGTTATTATATTAGTTTGCTTCTAACATTATTTAAGGGATCATCAGTTGTTTACCATGAAAAACTGTTTCGGGAATTTATATATATATATATATATATATATATATATATATATATATATATATATATAAGAGGTTTATGTAGTTTGCTTGAAGCATTGTTTATTGGTATATAGAAATGTGATATTTAGAAGGCAATACAATGCAGAGGTGTGACGGATAGACACAAGTTGGAGCAAATAAGACATATAATGGTGGAACAATTAAATAGTTTCACCCTTAATATGATGTATACACACACACACACACACACACATATATATATATATATATATATATATATATATATATATATATTTCACAAACACACATATATCTGTCTATCTACACAATGTTACAATGTTATGTAATACCTGTATAAAGATGGTCTGGTGGAAACTCCGTATGATATAATATTTCGGGAACTCTTCTCTTCTTCAGAACCGTGCTCAACTCAAGTTCAAGCGTGCATATATATATATATATATATATATATATATATATATATATATATATATATATATATATATATATATATATATACGCCCGCGTGTTTAAGCACTCTTTGGCTTATATTTCAATTTTATTAACTTTCCATGCAATACTTTGAAACTTGAACGATACCACACACTTTACTTGACAGCGTGCCAGCGCATTTCTCGTTCGACACCGGTTTTGAATCCTAACCGCCAATTTTTAACAGCACGGCGATGACGTCATACCACCAAGGACGTTTATCAAATTAACAAAGAAATAAGTTTCTTTATTCTTGTTTTTTGAAGAAAAAAAAAAAAAATGACTCAATACTGGTCACCCCTGAAGAAGGAATTTTATTCCGTAATCGATAGGATTAATATGAAAAAAAAATAATAATAAATTAATCTTGTATTGCTAATTTGGCTTATATTTCAATTTTATTAACTTTCCATGCAATACTTTGAAACTTGATCGATACCACAGACTTTATATATATATATATATATATATATATATATATATATATATATATATATATATATATATATATATATATATATAAAATATAATAACACGAAATCACATAATTGTCGATGCAATAATTTATTTCAACCGTTCGGTTTTTTCAAGCATCACTCAGACAATTACATTTTTGAGACTGATAGAAAATTGAATTTCCCTACCACAGTTCCAATACAATCATAGATGGTGGTAGTAGCAACCAATTTGACACATCTTTTATAGAGAGGGGGAAAATTTAAAACTTATATTTAACTATGGCGGGCGAAGGGGAGGGATCTTTAAGTTAATCAACTAAAAACTGCCATGTCAAAATTATGACACATACGACTTGGCGATATCAACCATATAGGCAATTTTACTCACGCGCATACACAAAACTAAGTACGCACACATCATATGCGCACTCACATACATAATCTCACTCGCACATTATCATAACTAAACATAATCACATACGCAACTTTTATTCATCTCTAGCCAGAATGCGTCCGGCGAAACTCGTGTTCTCAAATTCGGTTAGAGAAAAGAAAGAAAGAAACAATTAACAGGCACAGAGAAGATATAGACAGACCGCGTGTCATAAATTCTCAGTCCGTCTGTGTTCCAAGAAAGAGAATCTAATTGAAATAAGATTACACGCACATACATATATGTATACATACAAATCCATACGCACATACACACACATATATACACATACACACCCACACATATACATATCTATACACATATACATATACACACATATATACATATATATATATATATATACATATATATACATACATGAATACACCTATATATATCTCTGAATCTATTTGAAATATTGACTAAATGCATACGCATCTAGTTGTTCACACATGTAAACATACATACACATACATACACACACACATATATACATATACGCACATATACACACATATACATACGCACACATACATATATATCCACACACCTACACACAATATTTACATAACACTCTATATTCTTACTGATGTAATATGAGTTCTAAAAATTAGTCTTACCTTATTTATATTTTAGATTAATTTGATAATCTATTATTATAAATATCATGCGGGGGGGGGGGTTATCGTACCTAATGTTATTCAATTTGGTATCTTCACCGTTGTAATTCTAGAGGCCCATCGGATTACTAATTCAAGTCTAATAATGTCTATTGGTAATATTTGACATTTATACTTATATTAATTCAAAAACTAGTGTATTGCCTGCAGAAAAATTTTTTTCATACCACTATCTTATTTTAAGTAAATAATAAATATCCGCGTACACACAAATACTATATATCACCAAGTCAGTAAATCTGTGTCTATCACAGATATTATTATAAATATTATGGGGGGGGGGGGTTACCGTAAGTAATGTTATTCAATTTGGTATCTTCACCGTTATAAGTCTAGAGGTCCATCGGATTACTAATTCAAGTCTAATAATGTCTAGTGGTAATATTTGGCATTTAT
>OY744553.1:49785829-49793329 GCA_963556195.1 Sepiola atlantica | reverse complement strand
AATTAAATGACGTCATTGATCCTTTTGCTTAGAATTGCAAATAGATTGTCCATAAATTGTCCGAGAGAAAACTCCCCGGATCATAAGCTGCAGAATACATCAATCTCCGTTTCATCTCTTGCGATCGGATACTCCATGTCGGATTATTCAGACGACAATTGATATCTTTTGGAGACACTTTTTTGTTTTTGTTTTTTGTTTTTTTTGTTTTGTTTTGGGGTTTTTTTTTTGTTAAGTGAGTTATCTTTTCTTGGAAGCGGGTTTAGTTTTATTGAATTACCGAGTGGGGGCGCCACATGAAGAAAAAAAATGAGGAGGATACGTGAACATCCCGGTCGCCCTTTTGAATATGTATTCAAGAGAAGAGATATTTTTTTAATGATTTCTCGCATCGAAAAATAAAGGGATTTGTCCGTCAGTATTCAAGCAGTTAATTTGTCATAGTCAAGTTCGTTGGTCTGCAATGGCGTTGGTCTGCAATGGCGTTGGTTTGAAATAGCATTTTCGGTAATCTGTCATTCTAAATCTTTAAATGTCATTTTCGTTGGCCTGTCATACTCAATTCGAAATAGCATTTTCGCCGGTCTGACATGCTAAAGTTTGAAATAGCATTTTCGTTGATCTGACATGCTAAAGTTTGAAATAGAATTTTCGTCAGTCTGTCACGTTTAAGTTTGAAATAGCATTTTCGTTGATCTGAAATGCTTAAGTTTGAAATAAGCATTTTCTTCGGTCTGTCATGCTAAAATTTGAAATAACACTTTCGTTTGGTCTGTCACGCTTAGATTTGAAATTGAATTGGCGTTGGTCTGCAATGGCGTTTTCGGTAATCTGTCTTTAAATGTCATTTTCGTTGGCCTGTCATACTCAATTCGAAATATCATTTTCGTGGGTCTGACATGCTTAAGTTTGAAATAGCATTTTCGTTAATCTGTCATAATCAAGTTCGAAATCGAATTTTCGTGGGTCTGCTATACTTAAGTTTGAAATAGCATTTTCGTCAGTCTGACATGCTAAAGTTTGAAATAGAATTTTTGTCAGTCTGTCACGTTTAAGTTTGAAATAGCATTTTCGTTGATCTGAAATGCTTAAGTTTGAAATAAGCATTTTCTTCGGTCTGTCATGCTAAAATTTGAAATAACACTTTCGTTTGGTCTGTCACGCTTAGATTTGAAATAGAATTTTCATTGGTCTGTCAGGTTTCGGTTTGAAATATAATCTCCGTTGATCTGTAGCGATTCATTTTGAAATAGAATTTTCTATTATCTGTCCCACTTCCATTTGAAATATCTGTTTTCTTGGTCTGTCACGCTTTGGTTTGAAATAGTTGTTCTCTTTGGTCTGTCAGGCTTAAGTTTGAAATATCATTTTTGTCGGGCTGTCATGCTTAAGTTTGAAATTGAACTTTATTTAGTCTGTCACGGTTAACTTTGAAATATTATTGTTGGTCAGTGACGCTTAAGTTTGAAATAACGGTGTTATCTTTAAACGCCAGATTAAACAGTCGTATCTTAGAAATAGCCATTCTCGTTTGTTTTTTTTTCTTTTCACCGATGAGTTATCTTTCCTTGTGAGAGGATATAGTTTCAATAAATCACCGAGATGGGGCGCCACTGTGACAAATGTGAAGAACTCGTGGGCATTTTTTTAAATATTTATTCAAAAGGAAATATATTTTGTTCATATTGAAAGAAATTCGGCGCGATGGAAATGATCGATCTTATCCGCCATTTTAAACCGTTTTCTCTCTTTTTTGTTTTTAAAGATTCATGGCGATCGTTTTAAAAAATGTCTCGTATGAATCAAGTTTTGATTTTTTTTTTCTTTTACTGATATGTCACCAGTTCAATGATGAAGAATATTATGAGAGGATTTTTATACTAATGAGTCACCACTTATCAAGTCTAAAAGCCACTCGAGGATAAGGGTTAATGAGATGGATGGATTGTCAGTTGAATGATGAAGAATATTATGAGATGATTTTTATACTAATGTGTCACCACTTATCAAGGCCAAAAGCCACTAGAGGATAAGGGTTAATGAGATGGATGGATTGTCAGTTGAATGATGAAGAATATTATGAGAGGATTTTTTTATACTAATGAGTCATCAATTATCAAGGCTAAAAGCCACTGCATCCAGTATTAGAAATGTTGAGTCACCGATTTGTTAAGGTTAAAGATACTCCGAAAAAGGATGTAATACCTGGAAAAATTGATAGCATCCCCAGGCAATCACGTCTAGCCTAGTCGAAAGCAAAAGGCAAGAAGCGAAGTGAAAGACGTCAGGTAATGAACGGGTGTCATCGATTTAATTATCTAAAGATTCAAGTTCGAACTCCGGTCTGAACACTGACATTATTTATTATATAAACTAGTAACACTTTGACCATGGAGTCACCGTGGACCTCGGTTTATATCTCTTTATATAAATAGAGATTATGTCCGTCCGTCCATCGCAATTGTTTAAAACGTGACAAATTGTTTAAAACGTAACAAATTGTTTAAAACTTAATACATTGTTTAAAACGTGATAAATTGTTTAAAACGTGACAAATTGTTTAAAACGTGACAAATTGTTTATAACGTAGTAAATTGTTTAAAACGTGACAAATTGTTTAAAACGTAAAAAATTGTTTAAAACGTAATAAATTGTTTAAAATGTAACAAATTGTTTAAAACGTAACATATTGTTTAAAACGCAACAAATTGTTTAAAATGCAACACATTGTTTAAAACGTAATAAATTGTTTAAAACGTAATAAATTGTTTAAAACGTAACAAATTGTTTAAAACGCAACAAATTGTTTAATACGTAACAAATTGTTTAAAACGTAAAAATTGTTTAAAACGTAATAAATTGTTTAAAACGTAAAAAAAAGTTTAAAACGTAACAAATTGTTTAAAATGCAACACATTGTTTTAAACGTAATAAATTGTTTAAAACGTAATAAATTGTTTAAAACGTAACAAATTGTTTAAAACGTAAAAAATGGTTTAAAACGTAACACATTGTTTAAAACGTAACAAATTGTTTAAAACGTAACAAATTGTTTAAAACGCAACAAATTGTTTAAAACGTAAAAAATTGTTTAAAACGTAAAAAATTGTTTAAAACACAACAAATTGTTTAAAACGTAAAAAATTGCTTAAAACGTAACAAATTGTTTAAAACACAACAAATTGTTTAAAATGTAACACATTGTTTTAAATGCAACAAATTGTTTAAGACATAACAAATTGTTTAAAACGTAAAAAAGGTTTAAAACGCAACAAATTGTTTAAAATGTAACAAATTGTTTAAAACTTGACGAATTGTTTAAAACGTAAAAAATTGTTTAAAACGCAACAAATTGTTTAAAACGTAATAAATACATTGCGGAATTTGTCTCATTTCAAATTATCAGAGATCTTAACTATTTTTAGAAATGGAAAATATTGCATTAATAGTAAATCCACAACAAATAAAGTTGATGCCATGACCAGAAATCGAAACCGAAACCTTCAGTCTGCGATTCTACCAACTGAGCTATTTGCAATTTCTTACTGGATATTTTAGATGCCCAGCGTTTCGCCTTAAACTCCACTTTGGACTCCGCAAACCACTCTCTCCCAAATTTCCCATTGCGGACTGAAGCCACACTTGATAACCTGGCCATGTCATGTCCGGGACATCATAAAAAACCTTGACACCTCCAAAGCTTGTGGGTCTGATCTTATACCAGTAATAGTAATAAAGAAATGCTCTGCTGAACTGGTCCCTGTCCTCTCCAAACTCTACAACAAATGCCTTGCTGAATATTGCTTCCCTGATAGCTGGAAAATTGTACAAGTACCAGTCTTCAAGAATTCTGGAGATAGAACTGACCGTCAGAATTATCGCCCCTCCATCTACTCCTGCTCTTCGCTAAAATCTTTGAATCCTTAATCAATCTAACAATAGTCCGGCACCTCGTTAATGCTAAACTGACCATCAATATAGAGTTAGGCAAGTATGGTCTACTGCGGATATCCTAACGGTCATCTTTGAACGCATATGTCATACATTGGACAAGACAGGTGAAGGTAGGGCGGTAGCGCTTGATATATCCAAAGCCTTTGACAAGGTCTGGTATTCTCATAAAAATTCATTCATATTGCATTACTGAACGAATATTTAATATAATTAGATCGTTCCTAGCCAAAAGAAAGATCCAGGTGGTCCTCAATGGCCGTTCATCCAAACAACATGACATAAACACAGGTGTATCCCAGGTATCGATATTTCAAACCTAAGCCTGGAACACTAACAAAAACCATATTCCAAAACTAAGTCTTACAGACCAACGAAAATCATATTTCAAACCTAAGCGTGACAGACCAACGAAAATCATATTTCAAA
The DNA here is from genome assembly GCA_963556195.1 of Sepiola atlantica. Taxonomy (NCBI): domain Eukaryota; kingdom Metazoa; phylum Mollusca; class Cephalopoda; order Sepiida; family Sepiolidae; genus Sepiola; species Sepiola atlantica. The sequence goes on along the minus strand of OY744553.1, from coordinate 49,788,949 downwards.
CCTAAGCTTGACAGACCAACGAAAATCATATTTCAAACCAAAGCTTGACAGACCAACAAAAACCATATTCCAAACCTAAGCTTGACAGACCAACGAAAATCATATTTCAAACCAAAGCGTGACAGACTAACAAAAATCATATTTCAAACCAAAGCTTGACAGACCAACGAAAATCATATTTCAAACCTAAGCTTGACAGACCAACGAAAATCATATTTCAAACCAAAGCTTGACAGACCAACAAAAATCATATTTCAAACCAAAGCGTGCAAGACTAACAAAAACCATATTCCAAACCAAAGCTTGACAGACCAACGAAAATCATATTTCAAACCAAAGCTTGACAGACCAACAAAAACCATATTCCAAACCAAAGCTTGACAGACCAACGAAAATCATATTTCAAACCAAAGCTTGACAGACTAACGAAAATCATATTTCAAACCAAAGCTTGACAGACCAACGAAAATCATATTTCAAACCTAAGCTTGACAGACCAACAAAAACCATATTCCAAACCTAAGCTTGACAGACCAACAAAAATCATATTTCAAACCAAAGCTTGACAGACCAACAAAAACCATATTCCAAACCTAAGCTTGACAGACCAACAAAAATCATATTTCAAACCAAAGCGTGACAGACTAACAAAAATCATATTTCAAACCAAAGCTTGACAGACCAACGAAAATCATATTTCAAACCAAAGCTTGACAGACCAACAAAAACCATATTCCAAACCTAAGCTTGACAGACCAACAAAAATCATATTTCAAACCAAAGCGTGACAGACTAACAAAAACTATATTTCAAACCAAAGCTTGACAGACCAACGAAAATCATATTTCAAACCAAAGCTTGACAGACTAACAAAAACCATATTCCAAACCTAAGCTTGACAGACCAACAAAAATCATATTTCAAACCAAAGCGTGACAGACTAACAAAAATCATATTTCAAACCAAAGCTTGACAGACTAACAAAAACCATATTCCAAACCTAAGCTTGACAGACCAACAAAAATCATATTTCAAACCAAAGCGTGACAGACTAACAAAAATCATATTTCAAACCAAAGCGTGACAGACTAACAAAAAACATATTCCAAACCTAAGCGTGACAGACCAACGAAAATCATATTTCAAACCAAATCGTTTCGTTATTTTTTTATTTTTATATTTTCTGGCTCGAGTCGTTTTCTTTCTTTCTTTTTTTAAGATCACTGATTTAGACGTTATTTTATATGAATATAAATATTATTGCGAACACTGGCGAAGCGTGATTTGTTTTGTACGCTCATTAGTAATTAAAAACATTTTTAATAAACTTTTTTTAATTGTTTTAAGTAAATAAATATGTAAATTGTTTTACTGATTAACGTGAGACCATTTCTTGTTTCAAATATAACCATCATTTAACTTTTTCTAACTAAGCAAGGCATATTACAACCAAAATATAAGGGGCTTCTATGATAGGGCCAGATTTATGGAGGGAATCCGAATATGAGAGTTGGGCAACTAGATGTTTGTTCACATTACATTTAAATGTCTGCATGTTAGTACGGTCGGGGGAAACAGGGAACAGGAAAGGAAATTCTAAAGGTAATTTTCCAGGGAACTCTACGGTGAAGGGGTGGAATTTTGCTGCTCGTCGAAGGTATTTTCCTTGAGGAGGTACAAGTGCACTAAGTTCATTCCGTGGAAGTACTCGTAAAACAAGCACAGGGATGAAACACTACTGGAGCTTGGCAGGTATGCGGTGATGTGACAGGGGCTGGAGCTTGTTAGACAGTGCGGGACCTATTAGATTAGAAATTCCTTTTTGTACCCTGTCTAAGAGGGAGAGACTAGTGGTTGGTGCACCAGCCCAGATGTGGCAACAACAATACTCCATGCATGGGCGAATGGTGACTTTATAGGGATATAGGATACTGGCAGGTGTGAGAAGTTTTCTAGCCCGGTAAAGGGAGCCTACCTTCTTTGCGGCAGACTTGGCAGTATCTTCTATGTATGTTGTTCCAATCCATGTTGCCTAAGAATATCAAGCCGAGGTGTTTGAACATTGAACTCTCAGGAAGGGTCTTATCGGCCATGAAAATCGGTAAAATAAAACAGATTATTTCAATTCGTTTTGGAGGACAATTTTAATAAAAAGCGGTACGAGGAATTTGAAGTGATTTTTATAAAATATACATTATTTGTTGAGTAGAACCACGTGATTCGTTTTTGTCGCCTCTTGAGATCGAATCGATTGACTTGTTCGATGTTCAATAGTTATTTATTTGTTCGGCCACAAATAGTAATAATAATAATAATAATAATAATAATAATAATAATAATAATAATAATAATAATAATAATAATAATAATAATAATAATAATAATAATAATAATAATAATAATAATAATAATTTTAAAAAGAGATATTTGAACGAAAATAAAGACAAAGAAAAAATGCTAGCTTTTAATGAGACTAAATATTTTAATGGGCGCTAAAGAACAAAACAAAAACAACAACAACAAAAACGAACAAATTAATTGGACCAAATCATTGTCAGCCATCTTGGAAAAATATTTCCCGTGGAGACAATTTTGGTTGTTTTCGTTTTTTGTTTTTTGTTTTTGTTTATCCTATTTTGTTTTGTTTTTGTAATTATTTTTATCCTTTCGACTTGTAAACAAATGTTTAGCCATTTTTGATCGCTGCCATTTTTATTTTTCTCCTTCCCCCACATAAATACCGGAAGTCGCAGTTTTCCTCCTCATAACCGGATGTTGTCACTTGATGAAGTGGAAGATTTTTCATCAAATGTAAAAAAAAAAAAATTAGTCACTTTAAGTTTTCTGGGGATTTTTATAATCAGCAAGAAAGAAAGCAATTCTTTAAAAGTTTTTAAAATGTTTGAATCGATTTCTACAGATTATTTCAGATACTTTTTTGTCCTTGGAATATTTAGGAATTCAAGATTTTAGTTACCTCAAGGTCAAATTTAAGGAAAATGAAAAGAGAAGAGAAAAGGACTATATATATATATATATATATATATATATATATATATATATATATATATATATATATATATATATATATATATCAGTTATTGTAGATCACTTTCGCTG
>OY744553.1:49773329-49780829 GCA_963556195.1 Sepiola atlantica | reverse complement strand
ATTCGGACTACTGTTCTCATCTTGGGTGTTTTTATCACAACGTTTCGGCCGATGTAACTTCCGACCTTCTTCAGGTGTACCTTGCCGGGAATCTTTCTGTCGAACTCGGGAATCTGGACGGAATTTCGAATGGAACCCTTTTATTAAATCCACGGGGGTAGCATACTCTCGTTCCATCTGCCATGACTGGAAAGAAGTCTTCAGTAATTCGAAATTCTTCGTATCGTCCGAACTGAGGATTGAACCTTCAACCTTCAGTTCGACAGAAAGATTCCCGAGTTCGACAATGTACACCTATATATATAACAACCTAAAATTAACAACATCACATATGAACCCAGTGGTAAAATTTTAGAATGCTTAACGTAATGCGATTTTGTTCTGTGATGCAATCCAGCGTTGCTGAATTTAAAATCGTTAACGACTTCCTGGAACAATGCGAAAAACGTTCTCTGTGCGTTTCTTCGCCGTCTTTTTAAATTATCCAGCTTTTTTGTTTATTTGCTTTTGACACCTGAGGACGATTCGAAAAAGAATCGAAAACGTTCGTGAAACCTGTGAAACCTATGGAACATTTATTTATTTATTTTTATTATAATACAAAAAAAAAGACCATCAGAAAAATTGAAAAAATAAAAAACGGCATAATTAAACATACGAAATCTGTTATTTTTAACAATGTTTTCATAAATGAGAAAATGCTGCCTAAATACACTATATATATATATATATATATATATATATATATATATATATATATATATATATATATATATATATATATATATATATAATCCAGGTAAAACACCCACAGGGTAGTAATCCAAAGAATTTCAACCGGGTTTATAAAAAGTGCTCAATATCAAATAGAGCTTTTATATATGATTGTTTTTATTTACACAGACATGTACAAAATCTGCGACACTGGTATAAACTGAGATCTCATCAGGCAGAGTTAGGTTCTTCCCAAATATGATCTAATGTTAAGATCGGATTCTAACTTTGCCTGATGAGATCTTAGTTTATAATAGCTGTTGATCGATAACATCGACATGCCAGTGTCGCAGATTTTGTACATGTCTGTGTAAATAAAAATAATCATATATATATATATATATATATATATATATATATATATATATATATATATATATATATATATATATATAATCCGAGTATGGTATAAATCCACAGGGTATAAATCCAGGGGAATTAAACCGGGTTTATGAGAGTGCTCAATAAAAATATAGAGCGGATGTATATATAGATGAAAGAAGGGGGATAAACATGTACGAATGACAAATTTATTTCAACTTCGATTGTTCAATGCAAGTTATACTTGGTAAAAAATATGTTTATTATTCTTTCCTGAAGCCAGGCTTTTCAAAGATTAAAATCTTATCATCAGAGGAATTACATAGATAGATAAGTTGGCAGTGGAAAAGCCAAAATTCAAAATTTGAATAAATATTAAGTAATATATATATGTATATATATATATATATATATATATAGAGAGAGAGAGAGAGAGAGAGAGAGAGAGAGAGAGAGAGATTAGATACGTGTATATCTTTATAATACTAAAAGTCTATTGTTCTTGTATGTTTGCAATCAGCTTTCAGCTTTCCGGTTTTCAACATCCGGTTGCGCATGCGTAAATAGCATCGTCTTCAATCTGTTATTCCAATTCCGTTATTCTCTATTATGATTAACGAACGCATGAAATTTTTCATTCTGGAAATTTTTAAACAATTTCATTTAATTTCATCAAATAGTTTATTTGTTTTCTTCACGGCTAAAAACATTCAACGGGAGGACTTCGTAAAGTCTGTCGCAGTTTCAAAAAAACTCCTCCCTTTTAAAAAACAAAAACAAACAAACAAAAAAACAACACTCATTATTAATATCAGCCATACTAGCGGTCGGTGAACGAAACCACCTCCCACTTTCCCTCTCATAGATTTCACCACTCCTACTCCCTCTGTTTTCGTTACGTACGCGAGAAAGCCTGCTGTCTCTCGGTGGCCACGGCTGTACCCCCTTCCTTTCTCAAATCACCCTAACCAACCACTTATAATTCAGTAACTGTAATTTTTAAAAAAAACAATTACAATAAACAGAACGACTCATAGAAATCTATCTATATTCTTTTTTCATTTTAATATACTTTCATAGAAATGCTCGTTATGTAAAAAAAAACTATTTTCTTTATGCCACAAGTGTCACGCTCATACATGAATTCCATAGCTAATATAACAAACTGACCCAACGGGTCACGGGTGGTCTAGTATCTTTATATATCTGTATGTATCCAAATTCCATAAGATTTGTAAAAAAAATATTACAAGTTACAGAGAGATGCGACAGGCCAAAATTATTGGATGAAAAATGTAAAAGTACAAATTTCGCTTAACAAAAGCGATTATATTTTTTTGATTGTTATTTTATTTGTTTCATATTTTAATCTCTTTATAAAATATTTCACACTTTGAAAGGTTTCGTTTCTTCCAGCGGTTATATTTGTGACATCGTTTTCGAAATAGAAAATTGTCGTCTTTGAGAATGACGAAGCATTTTTTTTCTTCTGTTTTTAATGGAGACGTTGCTTCCTTTTTGTTTTTCTCTTGTTTTTTTTTGTTTTAAAATAACTTTGAATGGGTTAGGGTTAGAGTTAGGGTTGGCGGTAAATGTCGAGAAATTACCGAGGGAATAACCACACCGAAGATAGAAGAATCTATATCAGCAGCAGCAGCAGCAGTAGTAGCGTCCTTTTAACCAACCCTTCGCCATCGTAGTAGAAGGAGTGTAAATGTGGTAGTGTCAGAGCTAATAGGAGTCGACCTCAGGATCCGTCGTCCTCTGGTCATCTTTGCCTTTGCGTGGGGAAAGCAAAGACGTATCAGGTGCAGAACCGTAAATTGATGGAATGAGAAAAAAAAAACGTAGCTTCTACGCCATTCATTTGTGTGCCTCCCCCCCCCCCCCGGTCAGACTTTACCCGACTTCGTATGCAACTACGGAACCTTGCTGTTCTCTGTGTCAGGGGTAAAAACCTGTAATCATGCAGTAACAACTAAAAGAGAAAAAGAAAAAATAGGCGATAATCGGACTACAGTTTGCGACAGTTGGCGAGTGTGCGGCAGTTGGCGGCTTGAGAGAGTTCGAATTTCAATGGCTCGACAATCGCGACGAGACAGCTATCAACGGACAACGTTTGGGGGGGGGGTCATCTTTTCGCGTTGACGATATCACACACGCATCCAACAATTTGTCTTGTGTTGGTTTTATTGTAACCCTAACCCTAACCACGAAGGCGATCATAAGTCGTACAAGCTGGAAGGCCTGATGTCGAGCAAGTTCCGTCTCATACAACCAATCATTGTATTAATTTCATGTTTGCTGTCCAGCCTACGCAAATTACACGAAATAAAACATTTGCACTAAGATTTCTAATAAAGTAATAAGTAAATTGTATTCCGTGATAATCAATTAATAAATACTGAAAATTTTATTAAAATTGGTTAATTTTCTGAATTTTGATGAATTTAATGAATTGAAGGGAAGGGTCAAAATGCCCGTGGTCTGACTATTCGACAAATCTCGTCTGTTACTTTATAGCATGACGTCATTTTCCAGTGCACTGGCCTGCTTATATTACGTTAGTCAATGAAGTTCTATCTCGTTTCCCTTATTTTGTTATTTAGTCATTTTTTGTTATTTAGTCATTTCTGACAAAGGGGAAAGAATTGCTGTTTTCTATCCATCTAACACTTATCGTTGGCTAGTTTTTGACCTTGAAGTAGTATTTGTTTAACTCCTTACATCAAGTGGCTTCATGCCTTGTTTGGGGTGATTTCCATAACAAAAATAGGGTTTCCGTCTGATATGGCTGCGACACTGAGGCTTGCTGTCACATGTACAACCCCCCTGCAGCTATCTGGTCGAGCAGAACGCAGATAAGACCATGGGTATTCAGCCCTCGGGAAAGAAATAGGTGTCATGGCGTCGCCTTCACTGCTTACAACAACTTCAGATCGTCGATCAATCGTTTTTCACGCTGATGTCGCGTCGTAATCGAATCCTAAAGCTTTCAAATTTTTTCTACCATCCTCCTCCTGCTGGCGTTGAGAAAGTCTGAAATCGTTTTATTAGTCCTTCCGGTGCAGATTGCATAGGAAAATCCGTCCCTTTCCGTAATCAATTATTCTGCGCAAAAAGAAAGAGAAAGATAAGATGGACAATAAAAGTAAAAAGTATATTTTTTATTAAATTAGTTGTTGAGCGAACAAATATCGTCCCCGCTACGGAAGAAGAAGAAGAAGAAGAAGAAGAAGAAGAAGAAGAAGAAGAAGAAGAAGAAGAAGAAGAAGAAGAAGAAGAAGAAGAAGAAGAAAAGATGAAAAAGAAGAAGAAGAAGAAGAAGAAGAAGAAGAAGAAGAAGAAGACGAAAAAGAAGAAGAAGAAGAAGAAGAAGAAAAGATGAAGAAGAAGAAGAAGAAAAGATGAAGAAGAAAAAGAAGAAGAAGAAGAAGAAGAAAAAGAAGAAGAAGAAGAAGAAGAAGAAAAGATGAAGAAGAAAAAGAAGAAGAAGAAGAAGAAAAGATGAAGAAGAAGAAGAAGAAAAGATGAAGAAGAAAAAGAAGAAGAAAAGATGAAAAAAAAGAAGAAGAAGAAGAAGAAGAAAAAGAAGAAGAAAAGATGAAAAAGAAGAAGAAGAAGAAGAAGAAGAAGAAAAGATGAAAAAGAAAAAGATGAAAAAGAAGAAGAAGAAGAAGAAGAAGAAGAAGAAGAAGAAGAAGAAAAGATGAAGAAGAAAAAGAAGAAGAAGAAGAATAGTTGAGGAGGAGGAGGAGGAGGAGGAGGAGGAGGAGGAGGAGGAGGAGAAGAAAAAGAAGAGTTTGAATCTTCTGTTGAAAATATTGTTGGACTGGTCAGTCCAACGGCTTTTTAGATGTAATTACAAGCGACACCTACTTACCGGAAGTAGACAGAAAGCGACACCCATCGGCTGTGCGTGAAGCACCATCGAGGATGCAAAGAGAGGGGGGGCTAGAGAGAGAGAGAAAGCGATACAAGACAAGTGAGCAAATGTCCGTAGTGAAGTCGCGCGCGTACCTGTTCTGATTGGCCGGCCGTGTATTAAGTATATCCGGCCGGACGTCATGTTACGTTAGTGTCCGGATTCTTTCAGATTCGGATTATTAGAACACACCGCGGACACAATGGACGAGAGAAACACTTCGTTTCTTTTGTAGAATCGCCGGGTTTTACGATAGGCAAACAGTTTATGCGTTTATTTACTGTATTGTTGGGCGGAATGAGCAGACAGACAGACAGACAGACAGACAGGCAGGCAGGCAGGCAGGCAGGCAGGCAGGCAGGCAGGGTTAGGCTTCGGAAGATATATATATATATATATATATATATATATATATATATATATATATATATATATATATATATATATATATATGTGAGAAGAATGTTGTAGTTTGCTTGGAGCATTGTGTATAGTGTAAGAATAATATTTTGGAGGCGATAACAATGCGTTGTTAAAGTGACACATATACGACACAATAATTTTCAAAAACTTTTTTTTTATTTACCAGTGTATCGTTGACCGTGGTGTTAGGTTGGAGTGTGTCCTTTTCATTATTATTTTTTTAATTTTCGAGGGTATCCCTCATCTTCAGAAATAAAATAAATACAGCCAACGAGTGGCTGTATTTATTTTATAAATTTATATAATACCCTCGAAAATTAAAAAAATAATAATGAAAAGGACACACTCCAACCTAACACCACGGTAAATAAAAAAAAAGTTTTTGAAAATTATTGACTTTTCAATATTGTCACTTTGTTTTTACGATTCCACGTGTCGTATATGTGTCACTTTAACAACGCATTGTTATCGCCTCCAAAATATTATTCTTATATATATATATATATATATATATATATATATATATATATATATATATATATATATATATATATATATATATAGTAAGTTATATATTTATGGCAATTAAGCTACACAGAGGCTCCCACGTTTAATTCCGCGGGGGGGGGGGGAGATCTTCAGGTTAAAATGCGAATATTTGCCAAAGAAAGACCGAATAACAAGAAGTACTACATGGGTATGACCTCCCTAGATTTTAAAACCAGATATCATGACCGCAAAAGCACATTTAAAAACAGAGAACGTCGAATTAAAACAGCACTAGAAAACCACTATTGGGAGCTCAAAGAAAATGGACGCTCACCAATAATTGAATGGAAAATAATACGACAGGCCAGTACATGTAGAAATTTAGACGACCCGTATAGATTATGCCTGAATGAAAAATTTGAAATCCTAAACTTTAAAGACCCCCAAAATCTATTAAACTGTAGAAGTGAGATAGCAAACAGCTGCCTGCACAGAATAAAATTTACCTTAGGCTAACAATACATAAATAAATCAACAAATAAGCAACAAAAAAAACTAAACTAAATTAAAACCTAAAAACTTTAAAACTAAGACCTAAAATAGAAATAAAGGGACCACGTGTTAAAATAAGGTCACAACATAGAAACTCTATAGAAAACAGAACAATATAATAAGAAATAGGGAGTAAAACTAACCGGGTCTTTGTTAGTGAGAAGCCCAACGATTGGCTAAGAGAACAACAAAGAATCTGATTGGTTAACTAGCTAGTCGTGTATATAAAAACACCCGGCAAAACCAAATCCATGCATTTTAGCCTGAAGATTCTCCCCGGGGATGAAACGCGGAAGCCTCTGTGTAACTTAATTGACATAAATATATTTTCATAACTTACCACCTAGCTCTACTTACGTATCGAGCACTGTTGAAGTAAATACTGAAAATTGATACATAAAAAATATATCTCCTTATAAAATTTAATGTGGATACATGAAATAGATAGATAGATAGATAGATAGATAGATAGATAGATAGATAGATAGATAGATAGATAGATAGATAGATAGATAGATAGATATGAACAGACTTAGAGTGATAGACAAAATTGAGTACATATATATATATATATATATATATATATATAGAGAGAGAGAGAGAGAGAGAGAGAGAGAGAGAGAGAGAGAGAAGGAGAGAGAGAGATAGCTTTTTGGGTTTTTTACTCTATTTTCCAATGGTAACATTAGTTCAAGACGTTATATGTAAATTACTAAGAAGGTGTGATATATTGTTAATTAAGGTTTCTTGTTTTTTGTTTAGAAGTTTACCTCTATCACTAAACCTAACTATCTCAAGTTTTTCACTTAGTCATAAGTAACAAGGTAAATTTAGGGAACTGCAGGTGCTGGTTTTTTCTAATAGTGTTCCAAATCACTGTTGGTGATTGATTATTGTTGGTTAGTTTCCAGTGGTATATAGAGTACTTTTTTTGTAGTCAGGACTATTGAATGAGCATTTATGGCCGGTATAGTGGTACCTGTCATGCTTATATAGTATTTTTCTCGTTTGGGTTT
>OY744553.1:49720829-49768329 GCA_963556195.1 Sepiola atlantica | reverse complement strand
TGTGAGTGGGTGTGGGTGGGTGTATGTGCGTGTGTGTGGGTGCGTGTGTGCGTGTGTGCGTGCGTGTGAGTGGGTGTGGGTGGGTGTATGTGTGTGTGCGTGTGTGCGTGCGTGCGTGTGTGCGTGCGTGCGTGCGTGCGTGCGTGTGCGTGGGTGCGTGTGTGCGTGTGTGCGTGTGTGCGTGCGTGTGAGTGGGTGTATGTGCGTGTGTGGGGGGGTGCGTGCGTGTTTGCGTGTGTATGTGTGTGCGTGTGTGCGTGTGTATGTGTGTGCGTACGTGCGTGCATGTGTGAGTGCGTGTGTGCACGCGTATGTGCGTGTGTGAGTGTGTGTGTGCGTGTGAGTGTGTGGGTGTGTGCGTGTGTGCGTGTGTGTGTGTGAGTGTGCGTGTGTGCGTGTACGTGTGTGCGTGTGGGTGTGTGCGTGCGTCTGTGTTCGTGCGCGAGTGTGTGTGCACGCGTGTATGTACGTGCGTGTGTTTGTGTGTGTGCGTGCGTTCTTGCGTGTGTGGGGGGAGGGGGGGATAAGCCTCATTTCTTCCTTGTCGAAATTTATAAGAACCATTTTTTTTTTGTCTCAGAACGCTTTACGAAATATCCGGTTTAAATTTCCTGAAGAACTCGCAACATTTTCCCCATCCGTTCACTCCTTCTTCAACCCACCACCACCACGACGAAACATCAGGAACCTCCACCGCTCCTCCCTCATCAACTCCCTATTCCGAAACAACCATTTCTTTTTTCGAGATAAAACATTTTCGTCTCCGTCAAAAACGGATCAAACGTCAAAAACCTTAGAAGTTCGGAAAGAAGACCCGAAAAAACGTTGGGTGGGGGGGGGGGGTATTTTTTGTTTGTTTTTTGATGAAAATTGAGCGGGAAAAATTGCGCGGGAAAAATTGAGCGGGAATCCATTGAATTGAATATATCAAATAAAACGAAATAAAATCGCGATTCTTTGAAACACTTGTACGATCAGTAAAAGGGTTTGATGCCGAACTTAAAGAAAAAAAAGAAAAAAAAAGGTCGCAGTTAATCGGAGACTGAAATATCTTCCTGACCACTTCAAATAAACAGGAGAAATTTTAAGAAGACCCCATTAGCAAACACGGACGAGCATTGAATGAAATAAATTATTCAAGTGTAGAGTATTAAACACACACACAACAAAACACACACACACACACATACATATATATATATATATATATATATATATATATATATATATATATATATATATATATATACTAGACCACCTGTGACCCGTTGGGTCAGTTTGTTATATTAGCTATGGAATTCATGTATGAGCGTGACACTTGTGGCATAAAGAAAATAGGTTTTTTTTTCATAACAGAAGCATTTCTATGAAAGTATATTAAAATGAAAAAAGAATATAGGTAGATTTCTATGAGTCGTTCTGTTTATTATAATTGTTTTTTTTTATGTAATATGTGTAAAACATATGATTCAAATATTTGCTGTTTAAAAAACAACAAAAGGAAACACTATTTAATGTAATAGAAATGTGTGCATTTACCGATTCAGCTTTCTCGCGTACGTAACGAAAACAGAGGGAGTAGGAGTGGTGAAATCTATGAGAGGGAAAGTGGGAGGTGATTTCGTTCACCGATCGCTAGTATCGCTGATATTAATAATGATTGTTGTTGTTTTGTTTGTTTGTTTTTGTTTTTTAAAAGGGAGGAGGTTTTTTGAAACTGCGACAGACTTTACGAAGTGCTCCCGTTGAATGTTTTTAGTCGTGAAGAAAACAAAAAAACTATTTGATGAAATTAAATGAAATTGTTTATATTAAAAGCGATATAAAAATTTCCAGAATTAAAAATTTCATGCGTTCGTTAATCATAATAGAGATTAACGGAATTGGAATAACAGATTGAAGACGATGCTATTTACGCATGCGCAACCGAATGTTGAAAACCGGAAAGCTGAAAGCTGATTGCAAACATACAAGACCAATAGAGTTTTAGTATTATATATATATATATATATATATATATATATATATATATATATATATATATATATATATATATATATATATATATATAATAATAATCCAGGTAAAACATCCACAGGGTAGTAATCCAAAGAATTTCAACCGGGTTTATAAAAAGTGCTCAATATCAAATAGAGCTTTTATATATGATTATTTTTATTTACACAGACATGTACAAAATCTGCGACACTGGCATGTCGATGTTATCGATCAACTATTATAAACTGAGATCTCATCAGGCAGAGTTAGAATTCGATCTTAACCTTAGATCATATTTGGAATAACGCACACACAACAAAACACACACACACACATACATAAATATATATATATATATATATATATATATATATATATATATATATATATATATAAATATATATATATTTTTTTTTTTTTTTTTTTTTATTTTATTCCATTAGTTGCGACAAAACAAGTTTTGTTTCATTGGTGCGAATAGCGACCAACTCATCGGGCCGGCGAAAGGAATTCAAATGGCATAAAATTTCAACTTCACTCTAACGGGAGATTGAAAATTGAAAATACATTGGAGGGGGAGGGGGATAGAGTTGGGGCTTTGTCTATAACGGCGACATGGGACATGAGAGGGGAGGGGGGAGGACCCCAACAAGTCGTGTTTCAAATTATTACGTGGGAGGTTTTTTTTTTATATATATATATATATAATTATGTTGGTCGGATTTTCCATGTTAAATCTAAGTAGCAATGCATCTGACAAATGTAATATATAAAATAAAGTTGGTCGGATTTTCCATGTTACCGTGGGAATGTTTTAATGTTAAAAAATTCTTGTTTTATACCACCCCTTAAGTAACTAAACCAATGTTAGTACGCCCATAGTGTTCCACATCTTTTGGTTTAACATGCAGATAAAATAGACACATCCATGGGTTCATAAATCTTACACATTTTAAATACTATTTAAAACTATTTGATTCATTAGGAAGAGGATGCTGACATACAGCGAGTTCTTCTTCTTTCGTATGAATCAGATGATTCTGGTGTTGGCATTAGTTTCCCTAATGTTTTTCTAGTTAGAAATCTTTCTGGAAAGACATCGGGTACTTACGGGAAGGACCACGAGAAGGTTGCCAACATCCTTAAGTGAAAGTGGTACTGTGGAACCGACTAGATTCGAACTTGGAACACCCAGGTCTTCAGTCCGTGTCGTTATCCACTCAACCACCGTCACCTCCCAATGCATCGCAGTTTTAACGAGTGGCCTGAAATAGTGAGAAAAAAAACAGGTATTTTGGACTTATCTACAAAAAGAAAAAAAGTAAAATTTGAAATAGAATATTTATTAGTCAAAAATGACATTACAACTTTGCGCGCTTTTTCAACTGCAAATTTTTAAATTAGTTTTTTGAAGTTAACTTTCTTGAGCAAATCACTTTCAATGCAGAGACGTGACAGTACACGAAGCCACTGTTGACCAATTGTTAATCGTTTTACATCTTTAATTCTTTTCAATTGTGAAAATGAGCGTTCAACTGAACAATTGGTTGCCATCAGACATAAGTTGATCCGCAAAGCTAGTTCAGTATTTCAAAATGCTTGATCAACACCAGAATTGTGCAACATTTGAATCATTTTCTCAGCACTTGATCATTGCGTCTCTGTTCTTTATAGCAGCACATAAATTGTGGAAATTCTGCTGGAAAATCAGAACAAAGGTCTTTTGAATACACATTAACCAATCCAGCAACATCAATATATGCCTAATTAAAAAAAGTTAGATCAAATTAAAGTTCACACAGAAATATAAGAACTTAGTTGGCAAGTGGAATTGGATTGTTTTACAAATGCTGTAATTTCCAAACGGACAGTTGATTTACAAAATATTATTTGAATATCTCACTTATTTCGTTGGACTTTCGCACACATTTTGGACGAAACTTATTAATTAGTCTAAAATTGTATTTTTTTTATCCTGAAATAAAATTCTAATCTATTTTTTTAAGACTTGACATTCGAACTTGAATGCAATTCCTTAATCGTTGGACGCCATCTTGTAATTTCCTGATTTTCTTTTGTGCTTGACATCTATAAAAAGGAAATAACACCCAAAGAAGAGACTGCGCGACACTTCAGCGAACTATTCAACTAGAGTCGCTGAAGGTTCGGTCAGAGCCGGATTAACCGGCAAACAAGGAACATGTCTTAGGGTCAGGCAAAATAAGGAACATGTCTTAGGGTCAGGCAAAAAAAATCCAGGCAAAAAATGCAGGTCACAAAAAAAAATTGGGGGATTATTTTTGGCCGCTTCAAATGTAAAACAAAAAATAATAGTTTCGCATGTATTCATTTTGATTAAGATGCATATTGCTCAAATTCGTCTAGCAACGGAATGCCATTTCACAATTTAGCATGCCGTACAGACGTGTCCTCTTATTGCGTTGCGTGGGCGCATCTAACCGCAATAATAATGAAAGATCTGCTTATTGCCTTTCTTCGTCGTCATCTCGGGAGACGGCGAGATCTCGTGCGGACCGTTTTATTAGAAGTTCACATCAGAGCTGGGAAGACGGTCATTTCGTATTGAGCGACAACGAAAAACGGATCGTACAAATTCGGCCTGGCCAGCAGAACGGTCGGCCTGTGAATTCAAGGACGTCATCACAGCTTCGCGCCCGAGGACGTCGAGGGGTATGCGCCGGTAAATGTCATGCTCGCGTAAGAGTATGACCCCCCGACCTTTGACCCCCCTTCATTGTGATCTGGTCACGTCTTTCTGTCGCCTTTGTTATCCACGGAACGCCTGTGGTCAAGCTACTTTAGACCTCGACCAGTTCGCATTTACACCATTCATTATTATGTTAGAATCACAACGTTTCGGCCGCTGTTTTCTCCCTATCTATTCTAATATATTATTTGAGTATTATTTTTACTTGAATAGAGATCTTCTACTTTATAATAAAGATCAATATATATATGTGTGTGTGTGTGTGAAAAATGACAAACGGAAAACAGGTTAAAGTGCAGGAGAAAAACAAAAACAAGATATTTGACCGGTTTCGTTCGTATTGGTGGAAACCGGTCAAATCTCTTGTTTTTGTTTTTCTCCTGCACTTTAACCTGTTTTCCGTTTGTCATTTTTCACACATTTTGTCTACCACGGCATTTCATTTTCATGAATTATCGTGTACCTTACGCCATAATATATACATATATATAAAATTACATAAACAATATTATAGCCTAACGTCAATCAACCAACGTTTCAATGCGTATTACCGCATCTTGTCAAAGGCAGAGCTAAAAATGTATATATATATATATACTCTTATATCTTTTGTGGGGGTTAGAAGCGCCGACCGTCAGCTCGACGATCGAGTTTCAATCCCGGCTTCAGGCACTAACTGGTCTAGCCGCACTGATGAGCTGTGAAACAGCGAAACAGTCTGTATGTGGATGACTATATGAAGCTCCCTCCCGGGGTAGAGCTTAATTTGTAAGGATATCGCCAACTGCCATTAGCTTTAAGGCATAGCTCATTAGGTAAAACTAATTCGAGCCACGGCAATTGCAATGTTTACATTGAGATATATCTTACATTCAGTCAGTGTCGCATGATAGCGTAGGGGTTAGAAGCGCCGACCGTCAGCTCGACGTCGAGTTTCAATCCCGGCTTGAGGCACTAACTGGTCTAGCCGCACTGATGAGCTGCGAAACAGTCTGTATGTGGATTACTATATATATATATATATATATATATATATATATATATATATATATATATATATATATATATATATATAATGTTGATAATGAGTACTGATTGTAATTTAGGCTCTGCTTGTCTAGTTTTACATTGTTTTTGCTTTGTTTTATATTATAAGCACTGAAGATAGCCACACCAAGAAGTAAATGCACAGGAGCATTTTACAAATATCTTGGTGTAAGCCGAAACAATTGTATGCTGAATAAAAAAGAAGTTTTATGAAATGACGTAAATCTGTCCTTTACAACCTTGAAATGGTATACAATTACGTAAAAAAATACTGAATATAGAAAGGCTCTGGCCTTACACTATTGAGCTATTATAATTACTTTATGTTATAAAATTTATATTCGAATACATATAAAAAATTCTAAATATAAATACATACATATATATATATATATATATATATATATATGTAGAATTTTGTATATGTATTCGAATATAAATTTCATAACATATATATATATATATATATATATATATATATATATATATATATATATATATATATATATATATATATATATATATATATATATGAGTATATGAAAGGATAAAAATAATCCGACGGTATGAAATTAAAAATGGAAAAGCGGAAGACCTTTTCGCTCAACGTTTCGCCCAAATTTCACGTGGGCTTTGTCAAGAGCGGACGAAGAATACAAAAATGACAAAAGACGAGAAAGTCTGTAAATTATGGGGAATATATATAGTGGTTGGGTTCATGTTCAGATAAAGGGTATGCAAATAAAAAAATTAAAAACATTAAAAAATAGAAATAAATATATATATATATATGCACATAAATGTGATCGAAACATATATATAACACATATACATACATATATATCAAATATACATAGAAGTAGCATTGGAAAAGAAGAGGAGAAAATAAAGAGCAGAAAGGGGTCCAAAGGATATTTAATTTAAAGCTCAGGGAATCATCCGGTGTCTAGAATTATCTTGTTTTCACTAATGATTGCTTTTGATAGGTTGGGGAGATATTTTAGAAGCCCATTCTTTGTTTAATTTTATTTGTGGAAAGGGCTATGAGGGCAGATTCAATTATTCGACGTGTTGACTTGTTGTGTATTATTTTGATTACAGTGGATTTCTCAAAGTCAAAGTAATGACCATATTCCATAGTATGAGCACATAAGGCGTTAAGTGTGTTGTTAGTTTTAATCGCTCTTTTATGCTCATAAATCCGCTTGTCCAGATTACGCTGCGTCTCTCCAATGTAGACCTTATTACAGTCTAGACAAGGAATGGAGTATATGCCAGCTTTGAAATTGGGTGTCGTGTTCAGTTTAGGTGTTTTGATTAAATTTATAATACTTGCAGAAGTTATTTGGGATATGTTTATGCCTAGTTTATTAAGTTCTGTGTAATTCGATTTTCCTTCATTGTTACCAATTGTCTCACAAGATTTCGATTTTCCTTCATTGTTACCAATTGTCTCACAAGATTTCGATTTTCCTTCATTGTGACCAATTGTCTCACAAGATTTCGATTTTCCTTCATTGTTACCAATTGTCTCACAAGATTTCGATTTTCCTTCATTGTGACCAATTGTCTCACAAGATTTCGATTTTCCTTCATTGTTACCAATTGTCTCACAAGATTTCGATTTTCCTTCATTGTTACCAATTGTCTCACAAGATTTCGATTTTCCTTCATTGTTACCAATTGTCTCACAAGATTTCGATTTTCCTTCATTGTGACCAATTGTCTCACAAGATTTCGATTTTCCTTCATTGTTACCAATTGTCTCACAAGATTTCGATTTTCCTTCATTGTGACAAATTGTCTCACAAGATTTCGATTTTCCTTCATTGTTACCAATTGTCTCACAAGATTTCGATTTTCCTTCATTGTGACCAATTGTCTCACAAGATTTCGATTTTCCTTCATTGTTACCAATTGTCTCACAAGATTTCGATTTTCCTTCATTGTTACCAATTGTCTCACAAGATTTCGATTTTCCTTCATTGTGACCAATTGTCTCACAAGATTTCGATTTTCCTTCATTGTTACCAATTGTCTCACAAGATTTCGATTTTCCTTCATTGTTACCAATTGTCTCACAAGATTTCGATTTTCCTTCATTGTGACCAATTGTCTCACAAGATTTCGATTTTCCTTCATTGTTACCAATTGTCTCACAAGATTTCGATTTTCCTTCATTGTTACCAATTGTCTCACAAGATTTCGATTTTCCTTCATTGTGACCAATTGTCTCACAAGATTTCGATTTTCCTTCATTGTTACCAATTGTCTCACAAGATTTCGATTTTCCTTCATTGTTACCAATTGTCTCACAAGATTTCGATTTTCCTTCATTGTTACCAATTGGGTATTTCTACCTGCAAAGTATACCGGTATTTTAGTCATGGGCGAGCAAAAACAGTTTTTTCTTTTGTTCTTTTTTTTTTTTAAATGTCGACGCAATACTAGTGTCAAAAAATTAAAAAATTAAGACTAGATTTAAGAATAAGATTTAAACATATAAAGATTTAAAAACATTGTGACACTATGGCTGCCGCAAAGGTCGGGGCCCGGTCAGGAATAGGAAATGACTTCATGAACGCACACAAAAGAAAAGACAGGATAGGAAGTGTGTAATCGACAGAGACAAAAGAAAATGCGGGAGTGGTCAATTTCCATTGTTCAGGACAGGTCACCAAGAAAAGAATACTGGACACTTTTAGGAGTGACAGTGTTTTACGACACCTGACTACAGTAAGGTAGGTTAGTTTTACGACAGTTGACGACAGCTATGGCAAAAGTTGACGAGTTTAGGTTTCAGAGAGAAGACGGACAGTTAGGATCGAACCTGGACAGAGAGCGGATCGGGACAGATCGGACCGACAACTGACCAGAGAGATAGCGACGACCACGACTGGGGTACCTATTTTCGCGCGGACTGAGAAAAAGCACACCTCCCAGACTCAATCAAGATATACGAACTTATTTATTTTAGCGTGAACCTAGGCGATCACATCAGGCCACAACATAAAGAAGTCCGTCGCTGAATGGAGAAAGAAGAAATGTGAATCTATATGGGTCTCAAAGACAAACAAAAAATATATTTAAATCAACCCTCGTACTACGTAAACCTAAAATCAGTCAGATGTAATTGTGATCTCGGGAGATTTCTTTATGCTTTTAAATGTTTCTATTTTTTAATCTTGTCTTAATTTTTAATCTTGTCTTAAGTTTTTAAATCTAGATTTTAAAACTTTTTTTATTTCTCCAGGATCGGAGGTCAACATGACATTAGTACTGCATCGACATTATATGTTTCGCTGTATCATAGCTCTTCAGTGCATCTCTCCCTAGCCGAAGATCGAACCTTCACCTACTGAGTTGATTAGGCCAGCAGGAGAAGCGCATGTAAATTGTATCTACAATCTAACTCACAGTTCATGCTTGTTTATATTTTAGTCCAGAGAGCCGACTTGTTTTTTAGATTTTCGTGTCAAGAAAAATTGCACTGATCCACCTAGATACTAAATCCATACTAGCTGATGTAATCGTTTTTCACATACGTATATCCATTATGTAACACTAACATGAAGCTGCCACATCTGGGGAACTGTCGCTCAGAAAACTCTTTCTGACCTTCTGACCTTGACAGAGTACAAAATCGACTTTGCTATCTATTTAAGAATGAACTCTTCTATTCTCTACAACTCCTTTCCTCACAGAAGAGGCGGTGTTAGTCTTTCTCTACTCTATTGTTATTTCCATGGAAAGTGGTCGACTGAGCTCCAATCTTTGATTTCTCCCTGTAAAACATTTATAAAAAAATGTGGTTCACTTCTTTATTACAAGCGTCCAATTTTCAGCAAAACATTCACATCTGTCTATCTACCCCCACTGCACAGAAATGTCCTTTCTAAACTGTATCTAAACTGAAACGGAATTTCTAATGTGAACAAATTTGCGTTCGTCCATTACCACTTCTAAAAACTGACTGTCGAAATAAAACGTCTTTCATTTTTCACACTGTATCGTAGCGTAACTGCTTCAAGGGGGACACCGAATTTGTTATAAAACATTAGTCTGACCTTTCCTATATCTCCCAACTTGAATCTAACAAACGGTTCATGCCTGTTTAGTCCGGAGAGCGGAACTGTTATTCAGATTTTCGTGTCAAATTGAAAGTGGTCGACTGAGCTCCAATCTTTGATTCCTCCCTGCAAAACATTTATAAAAACATATTGTTCACTTCTTTATTACAAGCGTCCAATTTTTAGCAAAACATTCACAGCAAGAACCTGTCTACCTACCACCACTGCACAGAAATTTCCTTTCTTCCTCTGTGTATCTAAACTCAAGCGGAATTTCTAATGTGAACAAATATCTTGCTGCACAACTCCCTACTTAAGATTGTGGAACAATGATGGGTGCTTCTTTTGTTGAAAGCATTGTACCTGACTTTGCCCTCGTGGGGAGGCACGTAAATCGAGACAATTGTGTTGTCGCATTAAAATGTCGCTACAGCCGCCACAAGTGTGATGGCAATCAAATCTGATCCTGGCTGAGTTGACGTGTTGTTGACAGTGTTGAGTACGCTGAAAGGTCAAGGGTCAAATCACCTGTTGGCTGATATCGAGACTGTTCTCCTTCTTTCTCTCGGTCTCTTTCTTTCTGATATCTATTCTTGTTTTCTCTCCATTTTGCTGAAGGTTTTTACTCCCTCTCTTTCTCGTTTTTGTCACTGCGAGGGAGAATTCAGCAGTTGGTATGTTTTTTTTCTCGCACACGATGGACATGCGTACCAACTCACCTTCGAGAGTTTTTATCAATTATGTTTTTATTGGAATATAAAAATAAATTGTATATTTTAATTTCTAAAATGGTTGTCCGCTTCTTTATTACAAAGCATTTAATTTTCAGATGACTGTTAAGCAGACTTATAATTTATTTGGCCGGGCTAAAAGATCTCATTTTGCAAGTCTCCCATTCAACCTAGGAACACGAGTATTTATTACAAAGCATTTCATTTTCAGCCGATCGTCTCTCAGCCCAACTAATTAATTATCTGGTGATAATTAATGACGTCCAACACGTCAAACAAGCCAAACCGTAGGATGAAAGGATGCCAGGGGATGAGAGGGGTGATACCTGACCCCTTGTCATGAAACCGACAGTGAGTTAGTTTGCCTGGGAGCTACGAGGAAGTTGAAGCTGTGTGTCTCTCCAGATAAGGTCTGCCCATTTGGGGCTCTTAGCTAAAGGACTGCGTTTAGCAGACTTATACTTTATTTGGCTGTGCTAAAAGATGTAATTTTGCAAGCTGCCATTCAACACAGTTATATTTTGTAACCTCTAACCCTAAACATAATCTTAACCTAACCCTCCAAGAAATAAACCTTTTACTTGTTATAAACTGGACTTGTGGTTTTACTTGAGATGAGAATTTTTTGTTGAAGCACTGAGATCGCACAATATCTTTGGACCGGCACGAGTGGGGACGATCACGGCCAGTGCAGCGAACGCACACATACAGGTTCACAGAAGCACAAAAGAAAACCCTTTAATTAGCACAGGATTAGGGTTTAGGATTAGGGGATAGGGTTAGGGGTTAGGGTTTGGGGTTAGGGGTAAGGGTTAGAGTTAGGGATAGGGGTTAGGGTTAGGGCTATGGTCAGGGTTTGGGGTAGGGTTACGGTTAGGATTAGGGTTAGAGTTAGGGGTACGGTTAGGGGTTAGGGTTTAGGTTTAGGGTTACGGTTAGGGGTTAGGGTTTAGGGTTAGGGTTAGGGTTAGGGTTACGGTTAGGTTTAGGTTAAATCTGAAGAAGTTACCCCTTAGTTGTTAGATTATTGGGCGAGTAATTCCACAGGAAATGGAAACCGCTGAGAGTTAAGCCAGGATCTTCGTAGTCGAGTGAAAATCAAATCTTTAGTCTGCGTTTTCACATCATCATATTTTTAATGTTAACAGTATTACTACTACTACTGCTAATACTCAAACTAATAAACACTTATATGCTTCAAAACTATTGGACATAATTTCACCAAATTTCGCATGAAGAACCCTTAGAATGCCGAAGATGTCAGAGAGGATAAAAATTGTACTACATCATCATCATATTCAGTTTAACATGCTGGCATGTGTTGGACGGCTTTAAGAAACTGATTTCCAAAGTAACCTATCTCTGGCCAGGTCTTTATTTATCCCTTTTTCCCTCAGTTTCATCACTTTCTCCAATATTTCCTTGGCCTTCCCCTGTAAACTGAACCTGCTACCTCAACTGTTCTACATTTACTAACCCCAAAACTTGCATTCATCTTTTCAACGTGGCCACACTATCAAAGTTTACTCTTCTTGGATGATCGTAACTTTTGGAAAGTCTCAAGTGGATCCTAATCACAGCACGGAACCTCGTATCCAAGATGACATAATTTTTAAACAAAATTTTTTTGGAAAAAGTAAATTTTTTTTTAATTAATTTAAAGACAAATTTTTATTTTAATTTAATTTTTTAAACCTTTTGAAAAATTGTTAAATAAATAAAAAAATAAATTTTTAAATAAATTAAAAAAATGATCTAAGAAAAGAATTTTTAAATAAATTTTTTTTTCTAATTTTAAAAATACATTTTTTAAACAAATTTAAAACAATTTTTTTTAAATAAAAAAAAAATTTAAACAAAAGAAACCAAAACACGTGAAGGAGCGGCTTTATTAAAATTTATTACGGAAAATGTTCAATGATGTCTAGATATGATTTTATACTGAAAGATTTTGAATTTTGTTGTTTGTAAAAAGAAGAAAAAGTTGCTGATGTATGGAAGGTCAAAAGTGAAAAAAAAGGATCAGCCATCGGCATCGGCTGTGAAAAAGAAGTGTTCCAAATGTTCGCTCGCTCTGTTCGTCTCAAGGCTTCCATAGTTTCAAAAGGCCATCTTCCGAGTAGGTAGCGATGAGATTCTGGTGTGGATGGTGGCACACACCAATCACATCTTTCTCGTGAACCTGAAAGGGAAATAATGGAAGAAAAAAAGTTTAGGGGTTTTGAATTTTAATTATTTCGAGAGAAAATCCAACAAATCAAACGTTTCAAATGCTGGCAAAATTATTTTCAACCCCCGAAAATAATTGTACAAATAAGTGGCACCGATTTCGAAGAATGGAAAATGGGAATTGCAGAAAGCAAGAGAAGGGGAGAGAGGCGGAAGAAGGAAAGAAAGAGGGAGAGATAGAAAAAAAGAAAAAGAGAGAAAGAAAGAGAAAGAAAGAGAGAAAGAAAGAAAGAGAGAGAGAAAGAAAGAGAGAGAGAAAGAAAGAGAGAGAGAAAGAAAAAAGAGAAAGAGAGAGAAAGAAAAAGAAAGAAAGAAAAAGAGAGAGAGAGAGAGAAAGAGAGAGAGAGAGAAAGAGAAAGAGAGAAAGAAAAAGAGAGAGAAAGAGAAAGAGAGAGAAAGAAAAAGAGAGAGAAAGAAAAAGAGAGAGAAAGAGAGAGAAAGAAAGAGAGAAAGAAAGAGAGAGAGAGAAAACAGACAGAGTGGAGAGAACGAGAAGAAAGAATGAGTTGCAAAATTAGCGCGAGAAAAAAGTTCACAAAAACAAAAAAATACAAATGTAATCTTGTCCAATCTTGTTTTGCCCGTTTCACAGCATATCAACCCTTTTTTCAAGTTTTTTTTTATACCAAAACACAATTTTTACTGTAAAAAAAAAATCATCATTGGGCATGGTTTATCTCTTTGGTGTCACATGAAACCTGTTTACCGATTCAATGGCAACATACAATACCAATTGTCAACGATTTATTTCATGCTATCAATTGAACACAAGTTGCTACTGCACGTTCATGTCGGCTTTGCCAACAATATTAGGGGTGCAAATGAGCACAATTCCCATCTCAGATTTTGTAACCCTTTCCTTCCCTATTGGACTCTAAAGATTTTAGCTCTTGGCTAGACTATTTGGAGTCCAGGGGATTGAACGCTGATGGTGGTTTCTTTTCCACGCTTAGTTTGCCTGATAACTAACAGATAATGAAGGTAGTTACGTATCCCTGATAGAGGGTGAGGTCATAGTGCTTTTCTGGTCGACACTTTTCCCCGAGTGATAGTACAAGAGATCAAACTCAGGAGTAGATCCTTGAAAGGCTTCTCCATCAGAACTCGCTAAATGTCGGGGTATTCTCAAGTGCCGTGTTGCGCATGGATATGTGTCCGTAAAGGTATTTCTGGCGTCGATGACTGGAGTTCGTCACGGCCATACTAATCTTTCGACTCTAGGTTGGATTATTTTGCTTCTGAATTTATTCACGGTCAGTTAAGAGTTTTGAAGTGATTCTACATTCCTCTTCCTTTTTGTTATTATGAAACTTAATCATCTTTCGTTCTTTTTAGCTCTTTACATCAAGTGGCTTCATGCTTTGTCTGGAGCGATTTCCATAAACAAAAATTTTTTTTTAATTTAACTTACCGTGAGTGTACGTTCCAGTTTGCCGGTGTTGATACTGAAACAGTAGAGCACCTGGTCCTCGCCAACGCAGTAGATCCACTCACCCCGCGGCGACAATGTGCAGCAGACAAAGTCACCACCTTCGCGTTTACCACTGGAGAAACTACGAACAATCTGGATGTAAAAAAAAAAAAAAAATTTAATAAATTAAATGGTTGAATCTGTCAAAGAACAAAGTTACGAAAACTGATGAAGCTATGATGAAAAAATGAAGCGATGAAAAATGATGAAAAATGATGAAACGATATGAAATGATGAAAAGTGATGAAGCGATGAAAAGTGATGAAGCGATGAAAAGTGATGAAACGATGAAAAGTGTTGAAGCGATGAAAAGTGATGAAAAATGATGAAGCGATGAAAAATGATGAAGCGATGAAAAATGATGAAGCTATGAAAAGTGATGAAGCGATGAAAAATGATGAAGCGATGAAAAATGATAGAGGCGATGAAAACTGATAAAAAGTGATGAAGAAGAGTATGGGTTTACTTTTGGCAGCCTCGTAACTCTCGCTTCCCTTATTTTGTCCTTTAGTCCTCACATTTCATGAGCGATGTTTCTGACAAAAGAGGAAGAATTGCTGTTTTCTGGGTCAGAATTTATCCATCTACCACTTATCGTTGGCTAGTTTTTGACCTTGAAGTGGTATTTTTTTTATTTTTAGCTCCTTTACTTAAAATGGCTTCATGCCTTGTTTGGAGCAATTTGAGCTGTGTTATGGCGATGGTAAAAACATAAACTCAGTTCAGAAGTCGAGAAAGACATCCGACAGTATAGTTTCTTCTATTCTTCAGTCAAGAACAGATCGGGCCGACCCTCACGTAGACCTCATAGATTAGCCTTGGGTGCTCTGTAGTCAAGGTAACGAAACCTTTTTAGACTCGTGCTGGACTGCTTCTGTGGCGGACTTGGTTGGTTTTGTTATAAATAAAAAAAACAAAAACCAGTTGAGTTAACTCAAGTCCGCCACCAACAATTGCATGATCACGTGACCTGGTATCGTGCAATTGCATGATCATGTGACCTGGTATTGCGAGATTTTATTGTCTTTTTTGAAGACCTAATAGCGGCTGCCACGAATCAATATTCACTTCTATAACCTCACAGTCATGCAGTTTGTTGCCATGGCAGAAAAACAAAGTTTGAAGTGGTCAGCTAATCAAATTAGTCCATTTCTACGAAGGTTTGTGGGATACAAAGAATATACAGTATATGAAGAAAACTGCAGGGGAGCACAATTTTAGATATTTAATGAACGAACTAATTGCAGCCGGCTTTGCAGATTCCTGCCGAAGATAATGTGAAAAAGAAAATCAAGAATCTGAAGGATGCGTATAGGAATGAAATGAATAAAGTGAAGAAATCTATGAAAAGTGGAGCAGGAGCCGACGATGTTTATAAACCGAAGCTGGTTTGGGTTGAAAAAAACAAAGGCACGGAACTGCTAGACGGGTAGTCGACTCGATGCTACAAGTAGCGGCGAGTGAAATCGTCTCGTGTGACCAGCTCAGTCGCTGCGACGGGTATTCGCTGCTACAAGTAGCGCAAGCAAAGTCGCGTCGTGTGACTGACACTTAAAACTCCAATTAAACAAGAAGGACTCAGCAAGGGGAGATAACTCATATAAAAAAACTTGTTTGTCTATATTTTGTCTATAGCCTCGGTCTTTTCAAGACTACGGCCAATAGGCATCTCCTGTCTTTGCGATAATCATCTTTCATTCTTGTTAGCTCCTTCCTTACACCAATCAAGTGGCTTCATGCCTTGTCTGGAGCGATTTCCATAAAAAAAAAAAAAAATTTATTCTTTTATTTTGATATTGCAACAACCTCACATGCATGGACACGTATACAAAAAAATCAAGCAAAATAAAAGAAATAGTTACCTGTCCCGACATGTTCATAATGGCCACAGTATTGGAGCGATTACACACCACAAACTGTTCCAAGTTCCGCAGCAACGGGTGCACGCTGTGCACAGTGATGTCGGTCCCAGTCGAGCCACCCAGGGACTTGAATGTGTTCTGACATTCGGTGCTTTTCACATTCCAAATTTTTATGGTACCATCGGAACTTGCACTAGAGAATTAAAAAAACAAATAATTGAAACGATGACACAAATCTATATAAGGTATTTCATGTTCGTACGTACGTTATCACCTATCACCCATGAGATAGTCCGATCAGCAAAGATAGTGGTGATTAATCTGATGTCACCGAGGCAAACAATT
Source organism: Sepiola atlantica (assembly GCA_963556195.1). Classification (NCBI taxonomy): domain Eukaryota; kingdom Metazoa; phylum Mollusca; class Cephalopoda; order Sepiida; family Sepiolidae; genus Sepiola; species Sepiola atlantica. Next base: position 49,751,848 of record OY744553.1, on the reverse strand, counting down.
CCGAGTTTACCCATTTTAAAATGAATTGTTCCAAAATCGAATTATGCCATCCACCCCATCGACGTAAACAATTTAGAGATTGTTCTTTGATGTATGTGTTGCGTAAATTTGAATTTGTAAATTTTAGAAGCCAAAACAATGAAGACATTTTTTTTTAAATAAATATTTAAAGTTTATCATTTCAACTGTAGTAATGCTTATCTCATTATGTAATCATGATCACAAAATCCATGTGTACATATGTTTCAAAAATTTTTTTTTTTTTTTTAATTTCTTCCTCAGCACAATAACAAAAAAAAAATCATCATTTCATTAGAAATTGAGATAAACAATAAAATTGTTAAATGTTTATCATTTCAACAGCGTTTCAAAACTGTAGTAATGCTTATCTCATTATGTAATCATGTTCACAAAATCCATATGTACATATGTTTCAGAAATTTTTTTTTTTTTTTTTTTTTTAAACAATAAAATTGTCAAATATCTACAAACAATCTTTTCTTATTTTATACTTTTCGTTCAGTTTTGTTTATGGCTGGTTATGGAAATTGGATTTCGGAGTCAAATGTTAATATTTTTTTAGAAAAATGTTGTAGTTTGCTCGAAGCAAATGAACTCTATATTAAAAAAAAATAAATTAAACGATTCATATTTATTGTCCAAATAAAAAAAAATATCCACATTTCAAACAAATAATATCATTATGGGGGGGAAGAAAAATGTTGATTTTTTGCAAAGTTCGGAAAGTCTTTAAGGGATTGAAATTTTCTTTCAATCAAAGCATTTTGCGTAATCTATAAGAATTATTGTTGGAAGGCGATGACATTACGTTGATTAGGTAACATCGACGGTACGTGAAATGGTAAAAAGAAATGACAATATTGAGAAATCAAATGGCAAAAAAGCACATTCCAAACATTCTGTACTTGTGTGATGTTTTCTTCAGACAATCATCCTGAGAAAGTCTTATAATAAAGACGAAAAATTGATTTTATACTCCAACCGCCGCTTGCCACTGCCACCATCTTTTCGTATCTCAAAATTTGAACTTTTGCTTAAGCAGCCGCAGGTTTTGTAGCCGCCAGCCGCCGCCATCATCTATCCATTCCAAACATTTTTTACTTGTGTAATGTTTTCTTCAGACAATCATCCTGAGGAAGTCTTATAATAAAGACGAAACGTTGATGAATACATAAATAATATTTTTTGGTTTTCCTTTTTTAATTTCCATATGTATATATATATTGATTGTTCATTTGCCTCGTTGTGTGTTTATCTCGAAAGGGAGCAAGTCAGCCCTGGAAAAAAGGCTCGCACGATCACATACATTCCGGACGGACATTTATGTTGTGTTTTCTTCTGATGGAATAGATGTGGAATGCCCATACTATAAGTGGTTTGGAATGGTAACTAATGAACGGTGTTTTGACTGTTTGGTTTTTGTTTATGGGGGGGGGGGGATACTTTTCATCGTTGTGCCGCCCGACGAGAAGGTGTATTCTCGCACATTGTTCCTGTTTTTTTTTTAATGCATTTGGGACTAATTTTTTGCTGTTTTGCTTAGTAGCAACAATACTGCGAAAATCTTACGAGCTACATTTTTAAGACATTTTTTATTTTTATTTAAAAAAATTTTTTTCTCCTCTTCTTAAGTGACCTCAATTAAGGCAACACCACATTGTGTATTGTCGGTTGTTGAAACTCTTACTCCAGGTACTTAATTCCCCTGATGATCTGCCAAGCAAGGACCTGCTTGGTAGTGAAACACGTGTAGGAAAAACACTCTTTAATTTGAATACATATGATAAATAATTAATCTTTGAAAGAAAAAGTCTTTTGTGGTGATGATTGATCTCCTGAACGGAATGATTTGGTAAGCCTTCATAAAATCACATATAAATGCTCTGTACCCTGTAATCGAGTATCATCGAGCTTGTTTTTAATGGCCTAATCCCGGTCTTCACTGAATAAAATATTTTCTAAGTGAAAAATCTAAATCATATATATATATATATATATATATATATATATATATGTGTGATTTTTTGAAGGCTTTCCTTTTTCAATGTATATATATATATATTTATATATGAAAAAATGTTGTAGTTTGCTTAAAGCATTGTGCGTAATTTATAAGAAGTATTGTTTGAAGGCGATGACAATGCGTTGGTTACGTAACAGCGACAGTACGTGAAAGGTTAACAGAAAATGAATGCCAATAATTTTCAAATAATTTTATTATATTTACCAACGGATTATTATCGAACCGTAATGGTAGAGGTGGTGTATGTTCCTTCTAAATTTTCGAAAGAAGCCCTCATCTTCAGAAAATAAAATACAGCAATTCATCAGAGTGTGTTTTTTGGCCAGGAGCCGAAAGCCGGAAATTACAAGTTATTTTTGTGACAGGTTCGCAGAAAAGAGTTTTTTTTCTAGACATTGATGTTTGGTGTGTTGTGAGAAATCGGACTTACCTGATGATATGGTGTCCGTCTTGTGTGAAGACGGCATCATTTACAAAAGACGAATGGCCGTGGAATTCTTTCAGAGTTTTACCAGATTTCAAACCATGAACCCTATATTAAAAAAATAAATAAAAGGATTCGTATTTATTGTCCAAATAAAAAAAATATTCACATTTCAAACAAATAACATTATTATGTGGGGGTGGGGAAGAAAAATGTTTATTTTTGCAGGGTTCGGAAAGTCTTTAAGGGATTGAAATTTTCTTTTAATTTTAAGAATTGTTACATCAAGTGGCTGCATGTCTTGTCTGGAGCAATTTATATAAAAAATTAAATAAAAGGATTGATATTTATTGTCCAAATTAAAAAAAAATATCCACATTTGTAGAGAATGAGGGCAGTACAAAAACAATTTTTTTTCTAAACAACTCTAATCAGTTCCAATTAAGACGATGAAACATAAGCGAAAGACACTGAACGCGCATGCGGGGGGGGGGGGGTGTCATTCTTTGATAAAAACAAAAGTCATCTAACGCCCCTACCCCCCCTTCATGAATTGCTTGAAGGTTTAGCTTTTCTTAAAATATATATACACAAATATATACATTATCCTGTATCTCTACAAAGCCACCATCCGCCCATGCATGGAGTATTGTTGTCACATCTGGGCTGGTGCACCAACCACTAGTCTGTCTCTCCCTCCTTGACAAGGTCCAAAAAAGAATCACCAACCTAATAGGTCCCTCACTGTCAACCAAGCTTCAGCCTCTGTCCCATCGCCGCAATGTAGCATCGTTGTGCTTGTTTTACAAATACTTCAATGGATTATGCTCCGATGAATTGGCTACTCTGGTGCCCCCTCGACGTAAATTCACTAGACTAACTCGACAATCAACTAAATCTCATTCATTCACTGTGGAGGTCCCCAGATGTCGGAGAGCCTTCTACTCAAATAGCTTCTGGAACTCCCTCCCTGCCCCCCGTTTCCCCGACATGCAGAAGTTTAAAACTAATGTAAACAGACATCTCGCTGCACAGATCCCAATCTAGGTTGACTGCCCCCTACATTCTCCCCTTTTCTTTTTTCTCAGTAGTCCCTTACGTCTACAGTGGCGTCCTGCCTTGTTTGGGGTGAACTATGTTTTAAAAAATAAAAAATAAAAAAATATCTATATATCGATTTTTTTAATAATTTTTTTTATTAACTTTCACTTTCCTTTTTCTAATATTATTTTTTTTTAATTTATAATTTTACAATTTTTATTTTTATCGATATTTTGTTTTTTCTGATGAAGAGACCCTTTGAAATCATCTAAAATATAGTACAAAATAAAATCTTCCAAATTGTTTAAGAAACGATCGTACACCAAATACATGAGACGGTAGCTGAGGTTTGGACAGACTGGATTGTTTTTTACCCAAGTCGTATAATAATCAAGAAAATGTGGTCGTACCAGTTTACAACATGACGTAGGTAGGTACATAGGTAGGTAGGTAGGTATTTACTTCACCACTGCCACCTCCCTTGATGTATCTCGGTTTCATAAATGCATAAATAGATCATTTGACTTGGGGTGGGGCTCACTAAAAAGAGGTCGCGGCAAAACTAACCTGATGCTTTGGTCAAAGGATGCGCTCAACAATTGACCGTTGTCCCGAGAGAAAGTGACACAAGTGACACCTTTCGCGTGGGCTCGTTCGAATTTCCGCAGACACTGACCGGTCAGAAGCTTCCAAACCTAAAATAAAACAGAAAATATAAAAAATACAGAGATGAATAGTTTAAGATGTACATCTTTCTCTATATAAAGTTAGGTAGGTGTATATATATATATATATATATATATATATATATGGAAAAATCAAAAAGGATGTTTTTTTATATATTCATCAACGTTTCGTCTTTATTTGTAAGACGTCCTCATAATGATAATTTTAAGAAAAATGTCATGCAAGTACGTGAAAATGTTGGGTTGACATGATGGGTTGATGAGAAAAAGTAGTAGCCACTATTGGGTGCGCAGGACCGAGGTCCGGGCTTCGTGAAGTCAGTAGCATGGAATGAAATTAATGAGGATGGTTCTGAATGAAAAAGTGGAGGGGTGGGGGTGAACGTACTTGCATGACATTTTTCTTAAAATTATAATCCTGAGGAAGTCTTATAAATAAAGACGAAACGTTGATGAATATATAAAAAAACATCCTTTTTGGTTTTTCCTTTTTCATTTCCCATTACGTCGGATTACTTTCATCCTTCCTTTCTCATATATATATATATATATATATATATATATATATATATATATATATATCAGGGCTGCAAATGGTCAATAATAAGAAAAGCTGAAATCAGGATGAATTTCCCAACCACATGTTAAATTTAACATAAAATGATCCCCCATTTCCAGGCCATTCTAGCTTTTTAGGGCAGTTTGCCTTTTCTGATTTACAACAAAAAAAGCGGACGTTTCACGACCCTGATAGATACTTCCATGCATATCAATTCATTCTTAAACTAATGAACCGATCATTATGAATAATTGAATACGTATTCTTTGGCAACAAGTCGACTGATGTGGGCACATTGTTATTTTTTAAGTAAACGTTACCATTTGGGGGAGGGGTGGGGGAAGTCCCAAAACCACACCCTACTACCCCCACCACAAGAAAAAAATCAGAATTAAAAATTCACGCTATACATATAGCAAACCAGATGAGTGCTCAACTCAAAGTCAGCAGCAAACGGTTTTCGGTCGTATTTAGTTCCTGATATTAAAATTTTCCCGTTATGGGTGGCTTACTTTTTCGGTTTACCAAGTTTTGTACTAATTTTTATTTATTAATTTATTTATTAAATCGTCAGGTGAAAGTACAGAATAGTTAACAAACGCCCCTTCCCCATGTTAAGAATGGCTTTCTAAATAATCTTCTGCAGTTTACGGACCGTGCTGAAATAATAACATTAGTATTTAGAAAGCCATTCTTAGCATGGAGAGGGGGGGGGTAACTATTCTGTACTTTCACCTAACAATTTAATAAATATATATTAATAAATTTGGGAAACTGAAACTCACGCTAGTCGGAAGTTTTCTGACGGATGAAGTTTATATCAAGAACTAAATCTGACCGAACACGGTTAGTCGGCGACTCATCTGATTTGCCCATATTACTTAGACGTGTACTATACGTGTGCGTGCGTGCGTATGATGCTGGTGGAAATATGAAGTGATATGTTACCTTGATCTTGCCATCCTGGGAACCCGTGGCGAGCATTTCGGAATCACGACTGAAGCACATACACAACACGGCATCATCCATCATCATGAAATTATCCTGAAAAAAAAAAAAAAAAAAAGAGAAAACAGTTATTTTTTTTAAGGCACACTAACATATAGGGTGGTCAGATTAGGATTTACTTATTTACAAATATATTTTCACAAATGTATGAGAACCTCAGCCTCCGACTGAAAATGTGTAATGTCATTAGGCAGGACGTTTAACGGGGTGCATTTTGGGTGCCCGGCAGAGAAAAGAGTCTGACAGACAGGCGCGAAACACTAATAATAAGAGAAATTTGGTGTGACAGACCGGCACATGTCCGAGGTCTGTTTGTTAATTCCACTAAAAAATAAAAGCCTTTTGCAGACATACAAGTGCCCTTTATATATATTCAACTAAATAAAAGCCTGATGAGTTTAGTAGCCTGTGATGCATGTGGTTATTTTCCTCTTCTCTGAGAAGGTACAGGGGAAAAATCGTCTTAACTTTATATATAATATATTCAACTAAGAAATAAAAGCCTTCTAAATAGCTGCCTTGCTCTTTATACCAAAGGGAACTAACTCTTGCGCTGACAAGAACCATTGTGTTATCTCCCTTACATTCAACACTTGTAGCAAACAATCACGTGATTGATTCACGTGATACACTGTGTATTTGTTTACTCCTGCCAAACTGTTAGGGCAATCTAACAGAACAGAATCCCCTTGAACTAAAGAAAATAGTTATCGCCCTTGGATAAAAGAAGTCGTCTGCCATGACAGTTGAAAAGTAAACAGAACGGCTCTTACGATCAAACAAGCATCTCACGTTCAGTGGGTTTCTACATTTCATTTAATCAATGTTTTTTGTTAAATAAATTTGTTAAAGGTTCTACTTCGTTTTTGAGTTGTAATTAAATCGATAACAATGTGTAAACACCAGACGTAACAGAAACCCAATACATTAAGTACTGTATCTATTGATAAAAATTATTAATATCCATTTTATTTTTTTTGTTTTCTTTTATAGAAATCGCTCCAGACAAGGCATGAAGCCACTTGGTGTAGGGAGCTAACAAGAACGAAAGATGATTATCGCAAAGACAGGAGATGCCTATTGGCCTTAGTCTTGAAAAGACCAAGGTTATAGGTAGGAGGAAAACAATCAGCAGGAAGAGAGTTCCAGAAGCTACTGAAATATGAAGCTGTATTACAATGAGGTATAAAAACAGCGAATTGATGGAGACCACTAGACCAACGAGTCAAACGAGCTGGAACAAAGGAAGCAGGAAATAAATGAGACAATTCTGAAGAACACATGCCATAATGGTATTTATAGAAAAGACTGAGACTAGCAACATCACGTTTGTGAGAGAGAGGGTGCAGAGAAGAAGAAAGGGTAGGGTCAATCACATTACAGATACGTTTCTGCACCTTATCAAGAACCCTCAAATGGGACAGAGATTCACCAGTCCAAATATGACAACAGTACTCCATACATTGTCTGATTGTAGATTTGTAGAGATAGAGAATAGCCTCAGGTGTTAGAAAGTGTTTGGAGCGATAGAGAGAACCGACTTTATGAAAATCAGAGAGAGCGATGGATCTAATGGATGAACTTTGCATGAAAGATTTATTTACTTGCCTCCCCACGAGATCACAGTTAGACACAAGGTCAGTTTTTAATGTGATGGAAAACCCAGCTCTCCAAAAAAGGGACACTCTGGTTTGGAACAAAAATTTAGATTGCCTCGGTCTAGAAGGATTTTTTCTTCACCGACTGAGGACAGAAAAGATGAAATGTCATATCAGAACAGATACTACACTTTGCTCCGAGCCAAATTCACTTACAATTACAGAGTGCCCCCTCCCCACCCTACAAAAAAAAAATAAAATAAAATGCTATTCACCTAAACTTTTTCAGCGAGGAAGTCGATTGGACTGCTCTTTCAGAGGAACTAAGCCATGCTGATTGGGAAGACTCATTAAGAGACATGGGTGCATCTGCAATGCTGGACACTTTTTATTTAATTGTCTACACTGCCTGCTGCAAGCATGTGCCATTGCGTAAATCAGAATGCGAGAAAAGAACGCCCAAGGTGGTAAGATACCGTCACTCACTTTCTAAAAGAAGACGGAAGATAAAAAAGCGTCTTTTGAAAGTGTCATCGCCTGCTGTTATTTCCAAACTGTCCAAGGAATGTTTGGATATTGAAAGGAAACTGCAGAAGTCTTTTGCTGACTCTAACGCTTTTATGGAGGGAAAGGCTGTCAACTCCATTAAAAGTAATTCAAAATATTTCTTTTCATATGTCAAGAAAAAGTCCAAAGTCAAGACAAAAGTTGGTCCATTGGTGGACCAGAATGGTGTTCTTACTGGTAACAGTACTGAGATGGCAGAAATTTTGTCAAAACAATACACAGACGTTTTTAGCAAACCAATGCAAAGCAGTCAAGCTTCACATAATCGCACTTTTGATATAAGTTCTATACTGTCAACTGTTACTCTAACTGCAGCCGATTTTGAGCTTGCAATTGATGAACTCTCTCCGTCAGCTGCTGCGGGTCCTGACGGCTTTCCTGCATTACTACTGAAAAACTGCAGGGCCCATTTGGTCCATGCTCTCGTATTTCTATGGACGAAAAGTCTTGAAGAAGAGGTCGTTCCAAGCAAACTAAAGAATTCTCTTATTACACCCATTCACAAAGGTGGAAGCAAGTCGGTGGCTGCCAATTATAGACCAATAGCTTTGACCTCCCACCTCATTAAACTTTTTGAGAAAGTCATACGGAAACACATAGTTAGACACATGAATGAAAATAACCTGTTCAATGACAGTCAGCATGGGATGAGATCTGGAAGATCTTGTTTAAGTCAACTCCTTGAGCAGTTTGACACCATTCTATCAATTCTTGATGATGGCGCTAATGCAGATGTTGTCTACTTAGATTTTGCCAAAGCTTTTGACAAAGTTGACCACAAAATAGTTCTGCAGAAAATATTTGATCTTGGCATTCGTGGAAGCATCTTCAAATGGATCGAATCCTTCCTGAGTAATCGCCTCCAAACAGTTATGGTTGATGGTGCAACCTCGAAGCCACAACCTGTCATTTCTGGAGTTCCCCAGGGAAGTGTATTGGGACCCATAATCTTCCTAATCCTTATTGGGGACATTGATGAAGATATCGCCATGTCAATAGTCAGGTCATTCGCCGATGATACAAGGGCCACAAAATCCGTTCGGTCTCCCGAGGATGCTGTGTTGTTTCAAAAGGATCTCGATCAGATCTACAAATGGACGGAGGACAATAACATGGAGCTAAATGACGTGAAATTTGAGCTTCTCCGCTATGGTAATAACGACCAGCTAAAAAGCGAGATATCATACCACACTCCGTCAGGAAAAATGATAAACATAAAGCAAGAAGTAAAGGACCTCGGTGTATCTATGTCTAGTGATTGTCTTTTTAGCAATCAAATAAACAAAGTTGTGGAAAAAGCCAAGAACCTCATTGCCTGGATCCTGAGGACATTTAAAACCAGAGAATATCGTGCAATGGTCACGCTGTATAAATCCTTGGTCATTCCAGTTTTGGAATACTGTTCTGTCTTGTGGAACCCAAGTAGCCCTAGGCTCATCCAAAAGCTTGAAGCCATTCAGTGGTCCTTTCTACGGAAAATTCAAGCTGATCGGAACTACTGGTCATGTCTGAAGAAGACAAAAATGTTCTCGCTGCAAAGACGACGTGAAAGGTACCGGATAATTTACATCTGGAAGATATTGGAAGGAAAGGTACCGAACATTAATGGCCACATTCAAGCCCGAGACAATGAACGCCGCGGGAGGCACTGTATTGTTCCCTCGCTAAAAACTGGTGGGAAAATACGAACCATTTTTGAAACGAGCTTACCTGTACAGGGGTCACAACTCTTCAATGCCATGCCTAGGTGTATTCGGGATATAAAAAATGCTGCTGTGGAACAATTTAAGCGCTCTCTTGATGCCTACCTCGCTAATATCCCGGACCAACCCCAAATTGTCGGATACACGGCGTGCAGGCAAGCCGACACCAATTCTATCGTGCACATGCAAGCACATGCTGGTGCGGTTCCTTTGTCTCACAGGATCCTCACATCAGCCAGGGCGAGTTGAACAACCAGCAAGCCTGAACACGCCTGTTCGAAGCACCAGACAAAAAAAAAAAAAAAAAAAAAAAAAAAAAAAAGAATTGTTAATAAAATTCACAATCCTTTCTAAAATCTGACCATATTTAGTTCAAATAAATTTGGTTGACTTGGTGGCCATGACAGTTTGATTTTGGTAACATTCACTCTCAGACCTTTCCTTTCCATAGCATCCCTCAAAGTCTTTAACCTAATAAGAAGGTCATCTATTGTTTCACAGGTACACAAACTGGTTATCATTTCTCAACCTACCAGCAATTCCACTGCACTTGCTGTGTACGCAATTGCCGCTGACTCCCTTTACAATAATAAGCATGTATAGCCTGCAAAAGTATTGCACAGAATTGCACCAAATCTAGCATAAAGTGCACCAGAACGTGATAGAAGTCCAAAATTATAATTCTACTAATAATATTAATAACTAGTGGAACCCGTGTAAATTACACGAAATGTTGTTTTCAATACTAATTATTTTGTTCCTAACCTAAACATGTTTGAATAAAATATGATAAGATTTGAATTTAAAAAATGAACAATACATGAAACAATTTACAAAACTTCTTTATATACAATATTTCTAGTGAAGGTAATATTTCGACGACTAAACCTTACTTTGTAAATGCTTTAGATTAAATTAAATTTGGCTCCAATTCATGAGTAGCATACAAAGATTCGGAAGGTCGTTGCTTTTGATTTAAGCATGACACACAAAATAACACACACACTATCATATTAATATGTGTCTTCCCGGTCGTCCCCTCCCTACTTCCCTTCCCCCCACTTTGATGTAGAAAAAAAAATCTTAAAGGTTGGTTGGGATCGAACTATAAACCAGTCGGGCCGACGTCAAAATCCTACGTCACTAACCGTTGCGCCAAAGGGAAATACTTGAAAATATTACGAAAATTAGGTGACTTGAATGCTTTTCCAAATCTAGGTGCGGCACGCATGCGCAGAGCTTTTGATGTAAGCGTGACACACGAACACACACGCTATCGTATTAATATATAAATAATAATATTGATCATCAAGTCTTACCTGTGCTTGATAGCGCAAATCTTTACGGATTTTGCCAGTCGAGAAATTCCAGACTTCAATAAATCCGTCCACGGATCCAGTGATTAAGAACTGACCATCAGGCGAGAAACGGGAACATTCCACGTGAGCTTTTTGTCCAAACTAAAACGAGGGAAGAAAAATGTAAAAAGACAAAATAAAAATGTTTAAAAAGAAAAAAATGACATTTGAATTTCTCATTTTATATTTTATTTTATATCTATACAAATAAAAGTGAATCTGTGTTCGAAAAAGATTTTGAAAAGCGATTTAAAAAAAAAATTATTTTAACTTAATGAGTCACCACTTATCAAGGCTAACAGCTACTCGAGGATAAGGGTTAATGAGATGGATGGATTGTCAGTTGAATGATGAAGAATATTATGAGAGGATTTTTTATACTAATGAGTCACCACTTATCAAGGCTAAAAGCCACTCGAGGATAAGGGTTAATGAGATGGATGGATTGTCAGTTGAATGATGAAGAATATTATGAGAGGATTTTTTATACTAATGAGTCACCACTTATCAAGGCCAAAAGCCACTCGAGGATAAGGGTTAATGAGATGGATGGATTGTCAGTTGAATGATGAATATGATGAGAGGATATTTTATACTAATGAGTCACCACTTATCAAGGCTAAAAGCCACTCGAGGATAAGTGTTAATGAGATGGATGAATTGTCAGTTGAATCATCATCACGATATTTTGTTTAATGTCGGTTTTACATGTTGTCATGTGTTGCGGCTTTTCAAAATTGACTTCCCACCAATGATGACGACTTACCTTAATCGTCTTGCTAAGTTGAGTCGGATATTTTTCTTCTTCTTGTTCTCGGACGGCTGCCTTACCACGGAAGACATCAATGGTTGTACCTAGAAATTCGAAAAAAGTGTGAGAAGTTATTTTTTTATAAAAACAATATTATATACTTATTCAGTGTTATATTCTTACTCACTGTACAAAAAAGTAGCAAAAATTATCCACTAGAACTTTAATTACAAGTATTTTTCCATTCCGCGTATCATAACAGCGATTCGTTTACTAAGCCTCCATCTTCTTTCTTAAGAAGATTTCAAGGGCAGATAATTGAAATCTTGTTACAAAACAAGATGGAGGCTTAGTGAACGAGTCGCTGTTATGATACGCAGAATGGAAAAATACTTGTAATTAAAGATCTAGTGGACAATTTTTGCTACTTTTTTGTACAGTGAGTACGATATAACACTGAATAAGTATATAATATTGTTTTTATAAAAAAATATTTTTTTCATACGGCCGCTGAACAGCATAAGCACCAAACCAGGAGCAAAAGAATTTATGATCCAAATTTTTTTTTTTTTTTTATTCTGAGCTCAGAGAAACATTTAGCATGGACCGTGGTATTTATTGCCCATCTTTTTCTATACCCAAAAGTCATCGTATTTGTCAAAGACAGTTTAGTGCCGTGCCCAAGAGTCAATTATCGTTAATTTTCTGCCTCTAAAAGTAACGGTCTAAAAAATAAGAAATATTACCTGGCGGCAAAAGTCCTTGATGCTGTTGCCATTTCAATGCCTGACCCAGCAAGGCCAACAGACGTGAAGGCGGCACAACGTTTACTTCCCCAGACAACGCTTGGGCAATAGCGGAACGTTTCTTCTCCTTTGTCTGTCCTTCTAAATATGCCTAAAACAAAATAAATTCAAATTTAAAAAGAAAATAATACAAAAATATATAAAAGACAAGCCGCGCGTGCGTGGTCCCCCTCTGTATGTGACGAGTGTAAAATGAAATAAATTTGGGCAATTTGGGGCATTTTTGACCCCCCTTTTAACCCCCTGGGAGTGCGAACCAGAATTTTTCTGAGGTCAAGGATGCTCATTTTATATCCAGAATAATTGCCTCTACATTTTGGCCAAGTTTCAGAAAACTTGAATGGATGGATCAAACGTTATGGGAGAAAAGGGTCATTTTTTTGCCATTTTGGAGGCTTTTGACCCCCTGAGGGCGCGAACCAGATTTTTTTCCAAGGTCAGCGATACTTATTTTCTATTAAGAACATTTGCCTCCATATTTTGGCCAAGTTTCAGAGATATTGAATGGATGGATGAAAAGTTATGGGGGCAAAAAATGTCATTTTTTTCCATTTCGGGGCCTTTTGACCCACTGGGGGGCTAACCAGATTTTTTTTTTAAATCGGAGAATGTCACTTTCTAACCTGACCAAAGTTACAACTTCATGCAAAATTTCAGAGAAATTCAAAGGATGGTTGCGGAGAAAAATCCGGACGGACGGACATGCTTCAAAACATAAGTCCCCCGATTTTATAAATCGAGGGACCAATAAAAAGAGGTATGTATAAAATATCGTCAGTTTGACCCTGTCTTACCCCTTCACGTAAATAATGAACTGTGCCGCAGGATTCTCACAGCGATCATCCTTAATACTGTAGCGTTGGAGTAAGAACAAATGTACTTCTGCTCCCAGCTCTGAACCCCATTTTACCATTTTCATTTTTTTTTTAAATTTCTGTAATTTTCAAGTTATAAATAAAATAGAGTAACCGTTCGTCAAAAATCACTGAGAGGGATGCTACATTTTTCAAAAATATCAATCGAGCATTTTTATATCGAAATTACATTTATTCACATTCAAACAATAAACTACTTTTTTTTTATCTCCCTCTCACAGCGGTAAGATATGACACAAGGTCCAAAAGTGGGATTGAAAAGCCAGCGCCCTAGAGGAAAAGCACTCTGGCTTACAAAAAATGCCTGAGCAGCCCCATCGGCATTCTCCGGTAGGGATGCTTCAGGAGATTAGCAATATACTAACCCCTCAGACCGGCGGAATCAAGGACCAAAGGATCAAGACGGTACCGGTCTACAGGGTGTAGCATCCCTCAGAACAGATAGAACTATTTACATCACAAATTTCTTTTTGGATCAAGGGACGTAACTCTTAAATGAGTTATTTCCCCTAGTTTCTTCCTTGGTTATTTAATGCTGAATCTGATCATTTAGCTAAAAGTTTGTACGCTTCAAGTTCTTTATGTATTCACTCTAACTAAAAATGAACACTTCAAATAAGTTAAAACTCCTTACAAATGTTATGTCATCTTTTAATAAATTAAAATAAATTATAATGGGATTATTAGATCAAATCCTAACCCTCACCTAACCATCAGGTAAAATCATGTTACTCCTCGAAAAAATGTGGAAGCGTAACTTTGTTTATATAGGATTCATTTCAACTGCTAACACATTGAATCTTTTTAATATGATTCATTTTTTGATGTAAGGAGCTCAAAAAAAATACTCCAAAGTCAAAAACTAGCCAACGATAAGTGTTAGATTGATAGATTCTGACCCAGAAAACAGCAATTCTTCCCCCTTTATCAGAAACATCGCTAATGGAATGTGAGAACTAAAGGATAAAATAAGGGAAGCGAGAGTTACGAGGCTGCCGAAAGCAAATCTAAGGTCTACTTTCTACTCTCATAAAGTAAAATATTTTTTCCTAATTTTTTTTTTCAAATACAAATTTTTTTTTTTTTCAATACTAAATTTTTTTTTTCAATACAAAATTTTTTTTTTTCAATACAAAATTTTTTTTTCAATACTAAATTTTTTTTTCAATACAAAATTTTTTTTTTTCAAATACAAATTTTTTTTTTTCAATACTAAATTTTTTTTCAATACTAAATTTTTTTTCAAATACAAATTTTTTTTTTCAATACTAAATTTTTTTTCAATACAAAATTTTTCTTTTTTCAATACAAAATTTTTTTTTCAATACTAAATTTTTTTTTTTTCAAATACAAATTTTTTTTCAATACAATTTTTTTGTCTGCTACATAAGTATAAACAAAAGGTTTTATTTGGAAATGCGCTTTTCATGTGTGCCCCCTCATCTATATAAGCACCAAAAAAAGCTATTAATAACACAAGAGAAAAAATTGTACATTTATAAAGAAAAAAGATTAAATTTTGTCCACATCCAAATTTTTACAAAAAGAGCCAAAAATAAACGAGACATCACCGCAGTTTGAAATTGAAGGGAATTTTTCACCCATTTTCTCACTCAAAACCGATACATGATACCTAGCATTTTATTTACCTCCTCTCGAGGGGAGGTTAGACACAAGGTCAGGTGTGGGTTTTGATGAAAGTGTTTCTGTGGAACGAACTGGATTCGAACCCGGCACACCCAGGTCCTCAGTCTGCGTCGTTAACCACTTAGCCAGCGTGAAACGAGGCTAGTTCATGATACTTAGTATTGGGAAATGAAAAAGGAAAAACCAAGAGATAGTTTTTATATGTTCATCAACGTTTCGTCTTTATTGTAAGACTTCCTCAGGATGATAATTTGAAGAAAAAATGTCATGCAAGTACATCGAAGTTTGGGGTTGACGTGGTGGAGAGTAGTAGCCGTGGTTACTATGAGCGTCGGAGAAGAGTCCAGGCTGGAGAAGTCAACTAAAATTTAAATGAAAACCAAATTGAAAAAATGATTAAACTTACCTCACGTGGATCAAAATAGGAGCGAGCCAACATATTTTCCAGATGAACATATCGATCTGGCTGGGTCTGCTTCAACATGATCATTGGGTCAGTTTGGCGAAGTAACGAACGAGCAGCTCCCAATTCTCGCAACTCAATCAACTCGAGAACAATCTGGAAAAGACAATCATTTTTTTTTAATTTTTTGTATTTCAATTTAAATTTTAATAAATTAATTACGTTTTGAAAGACAGAATTTTTAAAGTGTCGACTGACAAATACTTTTGTTAATACTACGTTCTTTGCATGTTTTTTTTTTTATTTCTGGTAAATGCCTAGAAAAAATTAAGTTTTCTTTCTTTCTCTTTCCCTCCTACTCCCGCGTTTTTTCTTTTTTCCTCTCCCACTCCTACGTTTTCTTTTCCTCCTACTCCCGTGTTTTCATTCCCTCCTACTCCCGGTTTTCTTTCTTTTTTCCCCTCCCACTCCCGCGTTTTCTTTCCCTCCTACTCCCGGTTTTCTTTCTTTATCCCCTCTCACTCCCACATTTTCTTTCCCTCCTACTCCCGCGTTTTTTCTTTTTTCCTCTCCCACTCCTACGTTTTCTTTCCCTCCTACTCCCATGTGTTTTCTTTCTTTTTTCCCCCTCCCACTCCCACGTTTTCTTTCTTTTTCTCCTCCCACTCCCACGTTTTCTTTCTTTTTCTCCTCCCACTCCCGCGTTTTCTTTCCCTCCTACTCCCGCGTTTTCTTTCTTTTTTCCCCTCCCACTCCTACGTTTTCTTTCCCTCCTACTCCCACATTTTCTTTCTTTTTTCCCCTCCCACGTTTTCTTTCTTTTTCTCCTCCCACTCCCACGTTTTCTTTCTTTTTCTCCTCCCACTCCCGCGTTTTCTTTCCCTCCTACTCCCGCGTTTTCTTTCTTTTTTCCCCTCCCACTCCCACGTTTTCTTTCTTTTTTCTCCTCCCACTCCCGCATTTTTTTTCCCTCCTACTCCCACATTTTCTTTCTTTTTTCCCCTCCCACTCCTACGTTTTCTTTCTTTTTTCAAGACGGTTTTATTTTGTAAAGGTGGTCACTGAGTTTCGACTATAGGTATAATAAGATGTATTTCGTCTTTGAAATGAAGGTGGTGATGGTGGGGGAGGGTAAAATAATTGAAGTGACTTAAAAAATCTATCAGATTTTTTGGGGGGGGGGCATAAATGCCGAAATTTACGTTAAGATCGGATAATTCTGATATTTTGGTGGATTTTTTTGTACATCTTTTGACAAAACTGACTTTTCGTTCGACTTTTTCCAACTGTTTACATAAACAGTCAGAAAATGCTGAAGCGCTTATCCAATCAGAAGGCGAGAAAAGCAAACGAGAAGTTAAATTATAAATTGATTAAATCTTAAATTGGCGATTGTCAACAATTTCCAACAGAGAAAAAGTTTGGCGAAATAACTGTTACCAAAGGCAATAAAAATAGGTTAGCATTAGTTTAGGGTAGAAAAAAAAAACGATTCGGTTTTTATCTGGTTAAAAGCTGAACCAGTATTAAAAAAAAAATTTTTTAAAAAGAAATTCATTTTTTTAAATTCAACTTTCTTGTGAAAAAAAAAATTAAAAAGAAATTCATTTTTTTTAAATTCAACTTTCTTGTGATAAAAAAAAATTTAAAAAAGAAATTTTTTTTTTAAATTCAACTTTCTTGTGAAAAAAAATTAAAAAGAAATTCATTTTTTTAAATTCAACTTTCTTGTGAAAAAAAAAAAATTTAAAAAAGAAATTCATTTTTTTATCAATTCAACTTTCTTGTGAAAAAAAATAAATTAAAATAAGAAATTCATTTTTTTAAATTCAACTTTCTTGTGATAAAAAAGAAATTCATTTTTTTAAATTCAACTTTCTTGTGAAAAAAAAAAAATAAAAATAAATTCATTTTTTTAAATTCAACTTTCTTGTGAAAAAAAATAAATTAAAAAAAGAAATTCATTTTTTTAAATTAAACTTTCTTGTGAAAAAAAAATTAAAAAAAGAAATTCATGTTTTTTAAATTAAACTTTCTTGTGAAAAAAAAAAAAATTATGAAAGTTGTTTCATTAATTTTTTTCGTCAAAAAATAAATAATTCTTCATAAAAATAAACATACAGTGAGTGTTTTTCTTGCTTTAAAGGTTGTTTCATTATTTTTTTTGTTGGAATGCCGCCTCGTTTTGATTTCGATGCCGGTCTGTTTTCATTCAACTCTTTCTGGCTGTTTTATGTAATTCTGCGATGGCAAAAGTCAGTTTTGTCTCGTTCAAAAGCTGTACCAGCACAGGATTTAAAAAAATTTTTTTTCAATCCGCAGAAAAAAAATCTTTTGCTTAAAAAGAAATTATTTTCACTTTCATGGTCCATCCCTCACCCTAAGAATCAGACTTTTATATATAAATGCTGAAATTTTCATTGAAATCAGATGAGTCTCGGATTTTTAGTAAACTTTTTTTTAAATGTGTGTGTGTGGGGGGGGGGGGTACAGAGACAATTGCCGCGTAACTTTTCTCTCTCTATTTTTAAGGAAAATCTAAACCGTATCTCTTAACGTTCATTACACAATGTCATAATATAAATCTCAGCCATTCAGTCTAGCAATCAGGTTTCAATTCTCGCCTGGTTCGTTAAATATTTGTCTGGTTTCTCAATCATTATTTAATGTGGTGTCGTATTTATTTTTTTTTTAGTTTATCTCCCTTCCACAGTGGTAAGATGTGACACAAGGTCGGAAAGTGGGATTGAAAAGCCAGCACCATAGAGGAAGAGCAGTCTGGCCTACAAAAAAATACCTGGGCAGCCCCGTCGGCATTCCTCAGGCGATTAGCAATAAATTTACCCTCTTCTCAAAGGGTGAGAAGGCAAAGCCTGGGAGGGTGGACCTCCTAGAACTGCACAAGACGATCCCTCAGACCGGCGGAATCAAAGACCGAAGGTCAAGACGGTACCGGTCTACGGGGTGTAGCATCCATCGGAACAGATACTACACTCTGGTCTTAGCCAAAAGGCCAACAAGGATTTTTTTGTATTTATCTCCCTTCCACAGTGGTAAGATGTGACACAAGGTCAGGAAAGTGGGATTGAAAAGCCAGCGCCCTAGAGGTTGAGCACTCTGACCTACAGAAAATGCCTGAGCAGACCCGCCGGCATTCCCCGGTAGGGGCGCCTCAGGCGATTAGCAATAAACTAACCCCCTTTTCAAAGGATGAAAAGGCAAAGCCTGGGAGGATGGTATCATGGTGAACTAAAATATACTACACTGGCCCCCAAAAGAGGCTGGTATCATGACGAACGCCCCACCCCCAAAGAAGGAGTTAATGCCTGGGAGAATATGACAACAGATAGTACACTACCCCTCCCTTTCCAAATAGAGAAAATAATCATGGAAGGATGTTATGATGAACGAACATATACTATACTGTCCTCCAAAAAGAGGAGTAATACCTGGGAGGATCGCCCTATAAAAGGAGAAGCTAATGTCTGTGATTATGGTACAGAACAGATATTACATTACCCCCTCCCCAAAGAAGAAGGTAATACCTAGGAGGATTACCTCCATCCCCTTAAAAAAGGAGGAGGTAATTCCTGGGAGGAGAGTCTTATGATAAAAACTTCTTCCCCCCGTCCTTCCTGGATCTTCCGCTAACAATAGGCTTTTGATCTCATGGAGATGAGGTGGTCCCTTTTTGCTTTCAGGATTTTTATTTTTTTTTTTAAATAAAATTTTTTTTAATTAATCGTCAATCTGTGGTACTATGACTCCCCCGACGACTTACTTGTTCATAAAGGTCGATTAGTTTCTGGTCGGGCAACTTGAGAGACTGGATGGCCTGCAAGACGGTATCCCAATGTCCGCTGTTAATGTCGGCCACAAAACTGTCAACAGAGTCGACGGTATTTAAAGAGATGCAACTCTCTTCCTGAAAGACAAAAGATAAAAATTATTTTGCAAACAATTTTTTTTTTTTTTTTTTTTAATACAGGCATATCTGTGAAATTATCAAATAACAGACAAAATAATGTAATTTAAAGAGATGCAACTCTCTTCCTGAAAGACAAAAGATAAAAATTATTTTGCAAACAAATTTTTTTTTTTTTTTTTCAATACAGACATTTCTGTGAAATTATCAAATAACAGACAAAATATTTTTTTTTACATTTATAAAAGATAGGCAGGATCAAGAAAGACCGACTCCTGGGTGGGTGTGTATATGTGTGTGTGTGTATATATATATATATATATATATATATATATAGTCTCGGAAGTTTCTCAACCATTAAAACTATATATAAAAAAACAAAAACATTTTAGTCCCAAGTCGTTCGGTTGAAAATCACTTTTTTGTAAGTCAATTTACTTTTAAAACTGTTTCGGGAATTTAAATATATGTGTGTGAACAAAGACAAACGTAAAACAGGTTAAAATGCAGGAGAAAAACAAAAACAAGAGATTTGACCAGTTTCGTTCGTATTATCGAACGTCTCCAGAAAAAGTGAAGATTTAGAAACAATTTTATTTTGAAGGCACCCACATGGGAGAAGGAAAAGATGATCCAATTGGACCATATGAGAAGACTTTTAGCGACATTGAAATATAAAATTGTTTCCAAATCTTCACTTTTTCTGAAAACGTTCGATAATACGAACGAAACCGGTCAAATCTCTTGTTTTTGTTTTTCTCCTGCATTTTAACCGTTTTCTGTTAGTCTTTTTTTCACACATTTTGTCTTCCACAGTATTTCATTTTCATGACTTATCGTGCACCTTACCCCATATATATATATATATATATATATAGTGTGTATTTAGGCAACATTTTCTCATTGATGCAAACATTGTTAAAACAAAAACAGAATTTGTCTGTTTAATTATACCTTTTTTAATTTTTTCAATTTTTCTGATGCTCTTTTTTGTATTAAAATAAAAAAAAATCAATAAATGTTCCATAGGTTTCACGAACGTTTTCGATTCTTCCTCGAATCATCCTCGGTGTCAAAAGCAAATGAACAAAAAAGCTGGAAAAAGAAGAGAATTTCTCTGCTGTCTTTTCAAAAATTCTCTTTTAATCTTTGTAAGGGGACATAAAAGTGGTGCAAAAATTTTGTGCGGTGAATTAATTTTACCCATCCTGGGACGGGTATTCTTTTAGTATATATTTATATTGAAATTGTGAGCGTATACAAAGTCAGTTAATTACCTGTAATACTGTCAATGTCCGGAGTAGATTGTTCTCCTTCAGGTACTGTTCAATCAGTCTGACGACACTGAAATAACAAAGATATATATTTTGTTTATGTGAGCAACAAATATTTACGTAAAAAAAAATGTCGAAAGAAACGAATGCTTCGTAATAGCCATCATCGGGGAGGGTTTTACTATTTATGATAAGAGAATCAGCAGAAGCCGGTGGTCGTGCCGTAATCTGTCGTAGATAAATAGTAAAACCGTTCGTTCCCCAGGGATCGAACGATCTTTTCTCAATTGCGATAACCATGTTCTTGTTAGCTCCTTATACCAAGTGGCTTCATGCCTTGTCTGGAGCGATTTCCATAAAAAAATTAAAAAAATTAAAAATTCTTCAGATAAAGAAAAAAAAGAAAACGGCCAAAATTCATAACGTTACACGAACTTTCAACTTACGTAAGTCATCGTCAGGATCGAGAGAACATTCGGAGCAGCAACCCCACCCCCCTTTACCTAGGTGAAATTTCGGGGGGGGGGGGTAAAACAGGCACAAGGAAGCAACATTGCGGCGATGGGACAGGAGCTGGAGCTTGGTAGATAATGAGGGACCTTTTAAGTTGCCGACTTTTTTTTGGACATTGTCTAGGAGGGAGAGACTAGCGGATGATGCACCAGCCCATATGTGGCAACAATACTCCATGCATGGGCGGATGGTAGCTTTGTAATGTCAGGTGTGAGGAGTTTACTAGCATGGTAGAGGGAACCCACTTTCTTTGCTGCAGCCTTGACAATGTCTTCAATGTATTTGTTCCAATTCATGTTACCTGGATAATCTATAATAGTGTGGTCAACTATCAAACCACCATGAAGCTGCTTCCACAGCAGCGGACAAGACTGAATTACTTGCCCAGCGGTTTACCCTAAACTCCATCTTGGACTCCTCAAACCACTCCTCTTTCATTGTCCACTACAGATCATCACACCGATTCCCATGTCCTCGCTATCGACACCTCCAAAGCACGTGAACCAGATCTTATTCCTGCTATCAGAATTTTAAAAATGCTCTGCTGAGCTAGCCCCTATCATCTCCAAACTCTATAACAATTGTCTTGAAGAATTTTACTTCCTTGATATCTGGAAAATTGCCTCTGTGGTACAGGTTTTCAAGAACTTGGGTAAAATTATTGCCCTCATCAGTCTTCTTCCGCTCTCCGTTAAAATTTTTTAATCAGTCTAGCAATAGTTCACCGCTTTGAAAATGCTAAACTTCTCTCTGACGAACGGTATCGATTTATGCAATCCGGTTCTACTGCAGATATCAAATCAGTCATCTCTGAGCACTGAACAAGTTAGGAGTTATCAAAACAGTCAGTTGCTAAGGCGTTAGATATCTTCAAGGCATTTGACAAGGTCTGGCCTGAAAGTCTTCCTAGGAAAATCGTATTACTGGAGGAATATTTAATATAATCAGATCTTTCTTAGCTAAAAGAAAGATTCAGGTTGTTCTCGATGGGCATCACATCAATACGAGTGTGCCCCAGGTTAGGATACTTAAACCTACATTATTCTTGATTTTCATAAACGACCTCCTCCGATGCAATTGCATCTGAGATGGGTGTATTTGCTACACCATGCTCTATTCCCGAAAAAGAGGGCAAATCGAATGCCAACACATGCAAGGCAATGACTGAATCCTTGGAAAATTACCTTCAGTCTGTAGTGGAATTGGGGTAAAAAAAATGAAGGGTTGCATTTAATGCTTCCGAGACAAAACTCCTTTCCTTTAACAATTATAAGAAACCTTTCAAAACCACCGATTGCTATGGATGATACCAGCCTTCTTGAGAGCCTAACATTCAACCGAAGTCGATGAGAGACTGAACGAGCTAGGGTTTGCACAATGGTATTTAATTGCCTCCCACCGCAGAAATATGTTACACAAGGTCGGGAAGAATAAAGCTAGCGCCCCTAAAGGAGGAGCACTCTGGCCTAGCAAAAAATAGCCCGGGCAGCCCCGTCGGCATTCCCCGGTCAGAGATCCTCAGGTAGTAAGCAATGAACTTACTCCACCCCAAAGAGGGGAGGCAAGGCCTGGGAGAGTGCACCTCCTAGGACTATCCAGGACAGTATACCTCAGCCCGGCAGATAAAAGGCCACCGGAATGGTCCAGTTCCTGCTGGACTGATTGTCCAGAACGAATTCTCGACTGGTACCACCGTACCCCATCCCGAAGTCCTCAATCAACCGAAGAACGGTGAGAGGTAGAACCTCAATTTATAGGCTTGTAACTACCTCCCACCCCCATTCCTGAACGTACATAAATATCACCCCTTTATCTCTGCTCATGTTGGTCACATCTCCACCCCAACCTGAAGGCCGGCACCCTACAATCAGTATGTATCACTTTTTTTCCACAAAACTGTAGAAGTACCAGTTTATTTTTGTTGTTGTTATTGTTGTTTTTTTCATGAACCGGTACTTGTAAGGAATGAGCACCCAGAGGATGTCAGACGATGCTAAGCATGCGAATGGTTAGATTAAGGTTACCGTTAAAATAAATTTTAGCCCCTCAAATAAATAATAATAATAATAATGATAATAATGATGTTGAAAAAATTCACCAAAAAAGAAAAGGTGGCGTTCAAAATCGCAAACTGCTTCAGCCATTTCCGGGACTGACTGGGAAATCTCCGTCAATACTCGAAACTGACTTCATAAGAATTACAAAAAATAAACAAATAACATTAAAAACACGAAGTCGTCGCAAGTTTAATGGTAAGTCGAAATGAAAACTAAGCTGGAAAATATAGTCGCCATCTTTATAAACAAGTCGAGAAAGAGACTAGATACGGAAAAACGATAACTCAAGTTCATAACGCTGCACTTGATTAGAAAATGATGAACTTAACTTTAGACGATGGTTAGTTTTTGTTAAATAAATCTACACAACAAAAAAAAACAAACGTGTCTAAAATAAAATGCATTGTGAATGTCGTCGAGGGGAAAAACGAAAATGAGCTCAAATACAGAAATAAATAATAACAAAATTGAATTGAATAAAGTTGTCGGCATCCATCGAAAAACTTTTTTAATAACTTTATCTCTTAAATAATCACTTAAAATGAATATAAAAAACAAACTTACTCGGCTGATTCGATTTCGACGGCCATGTTGTTCGGCTTAAACCGGAAGTAAATATAAAAACCCGAAACGGAGACAAACAGATAAAAATCCGAAACTAAGACAAAAAACGAAATGGCTACAATAAACGAAACGTTAAAATAAAAAACGGTGCTTGTACAGAGAGACGTCCGTATTAAATTATCAATACTACACAAAAAAAAAAAGTATTATATACTTACGCATCAGATTTAAATAATTATCCTCACCAAAAAGTAGGAAAAATGATCGAGTTGAATTTTAATTAAAAATAAAAATCAGTTTCATCGTATTTTGATGACTGCCATTGATTTATTACTTGTTAATATGACAGACTGAGTTATCTCCCCCTGAATTTCGTGTTTTTTCGCTCGAATCAATGGCCGAACCCGATTAAACGATATAACGGATTTTTATTTTTTATTACAATTCTACTCGATAGTTTTTGCTCATTTTTGGTGTACAAACCTATTTTTGCTTGATACATAAGTATTTCAAAGAGTTTTCCGGTTAATTTAATTAGGACTGCGATTTTCAGCGTTTTTCATATGCACGCTTCTCTGTACAAGCACAAAAACAACTTCTAAATGTTTAACAGTTGAGAAATCGTAAAAAATAAAAATTAAAAAAATAACTTATACCAAATGCAATAGAATTAAATCCCCTACCGACCTGTATATTTCTAAAGTGTGGAAACTGATTGTAAGATTTATTTTCTCTGAATTTGTGTTCGTTAAGTTGACTTATTGAAGCACAGAAAAAAATGGCCGTCGATTTTTAGGGGAGGTGGTCGCTTAGCTTCGGATAACCTTATGCTAAAAGATAGTAACAATTTTTTTTTTTTTTAATTAAAAAAGATTCTACCTTTGGGGCGATCATGTGTAAACACTCTAAAAAAACCTGGCGGAAAGAAAGAAAAAAATTTTTTTTAGAATTTAGAGTGAGAGATCAGTTTCGCATATATAAATTTAACGTAAATTGATCTCCTATTTCCGAGTCATTCTAGCGTTTTAGGGCAGTTATCAAAAAAATGTTTTCCTTTTGCCGGCCTGTGCGAGTTTTCTTCTCTCTTTTTTTTTGGGGGGGGGGGGCTACCTTTTTAGGTGATTACGTGTGGTTTTACGACCTTTCCAGTCAGATTTAGCGTGAATAGTAAAAAATATTCAGTTAATTGCCATAGAAACTTGAAATGGCCCGAAAATGAAGGATGTGGTGGTCGTCATGCCTTTTTTTGGTGATAACTTCCTCCACAAATAAAAATAAAAATAAGAAGAAGAAGACTTACATGCAAAACCAACGGAAGTTTATTCACTGAAATAAACCATTAACAAATATAACATATTTCCTTTTGTAATGAGTTCAGAAGTCCTTTCTTTAGTTTCAGGGTAAGTAAAAAGGAGAATGTCTTTTGTTTTGTTGAAATGCTCATGTGTTATAAAATGTTAAGAGAGGCAATAGGTAATGTTCGCCTGTGTAATTGTATGAAGCGCGCGAAAGGTGAAATGGAAGAGTGATAGTAAGACGCGTGTAACCTTCGAATGAACAGTCAGTTGAGAGAGAGGGTTTGATGTTTGTGTGTGCTTAAATACTATTTGGATAGGCTCCAGCGAGCTTAAGGAGAAAAGTTTAGAAAAATGTCTTTGGAGAAATCCCATTGGACAGAAATATCACGTGGTGTGCTCCCTACTACGTCCGCTCGTTTTGAGTTGATTTAATATATAAGGCCACACCGGAATTTGCGTGGGCGTTATTTTTTATCTTTCACGCGCCAATACAATTATATTCACACTGCGCGCCTAAATTGTATTTATCCCAAACAACAATTTTTATCCGAATCTTAACCATGTCAACTGGCACAAGGATCATTTTATGCTAAATTTATATACGAAACTGATCCCGACTTTAAAGTCTGAAAAAATTGTTTTTTCTTTTTATCGTTTCGCAAAATTTTGGAAGCTGTTCATGAGTAATCACCTAAGAAAGTAGAATCTCATTTTATGGGGGGGGGGCGGTGACTAACTTAGAGTGTTAATCAAAAAATTTACTTTCTTTCTTTAGGTCATCAGAAATGATTGTTAAGCTTTGAGGGGTAGACTAGGAGTGACGAAGACATAGAAAAAAAGACAAGAATAGAATGAAGTAACAATAATACGTGGGTATGGCACAACTTTTATTCTCGGACTGAAGATACAATTTTGAAAGAACAAATTTGGCGCCTAATTTTCATGTCACGTGACACCTCTGCAGCGCAGTAATTATCACGTAGTGCGGTGATCAGGATTGGATTGGATTGGATTGGTTGGTTTTGCGGCATATCAACCTATGTGGTCATTTAATGCCGGAGTTTTTTTTTTTTATTGGGGGGGGGGTGAGACTTTTTTAGCCTTTCCTCCCTTTTTTATAAAATCGAACTAAGAAATTAAATGTTGTATTTATACATGGATAAGTATATTTGGGTAACTTTAAATTTCCTTAAATTTTCTTATATAAATTTACTTTTCTTAGGTATGCTAAAATATTTGCTGAGTTGGCCTTTTCGAACAGGTCTTCCATACTGCTTTCTGTATAATATAGTTTTCTAGTTGGGGAGAGGTCATCACACCCAACTAGGATATGTTTTACTGTGAGTGTCTCCTGGCATGGGATGCACTCTGGCGCCGATTCTCCATTAAGTATATAAGAATGAGTAAAGTAATTATCACGTAGTAATTATCACGTAGTGCGGTGATCAGGTCGATGGCCTTATCACCACTTGGTTGAGTGGAACTATATTCAGTTGACAATTCAACAATGATAATAATAATTTTTATGTTAAAAAAATTTACTAACGTAATTCTATGATTTTATATGAATATTAGTGTGAACACTGACGGAGCATAATTTTTTTTTCTGACATTTTTTATGGTCGACTAGTTTGAATAATTATGAATATTAGCCAGTTAAAAAATTAAAAATTATATTACAAGGGGAATAAATGCTAACAAAAAATGAACAGTTAGCTCCCTTGAAAGTAACATTTTTTTTTTTCTTTTGCCATTATTTGGTTTTGTAGATTAATTTAATAAAGGGAAATTTAACAATAACCTAAAATTACTGGTTAAACTAATTGATAGATTTTCTTGTCTGTAGTAAAGCAATTTTTTATGTGACTCGTTGGGTCAGCCATTGAACTCGGATTGGAGTGTTTAAATCAGGAAAAGGTGAGTTTTCAAAACCAGCTAAATATATGTATAAGAAATAAAAAGACAAAACCACAAATGTCTCTATATATATCTCTCGATCTCTCTCTATATATATATATTTCTATCTTTCTCTCTCTCTCTCTCTCTCTCTCTCTCTCTCTCTCTCTCTCTCTCTCTCTCTCTCTCTCTCTCTCTCTCTATCTATCTATCTATCTCTTTTACACACACACTCACACACACGCACACGCACGCACGCACACAAACACACACACACACACACACATATATATATATATATATATATATATATATATATATATATATATATATATATATATATATATATTATAAGTGGTGTGGTGGAGTTGTTATCCACAGGTCTGTGTGATGCGTCTAGTGCTACAGCGGAGCGTACTTGTAGTTGCATGGGCTTCCTACTCTTGCTATTTGCTTAGCCGCCAGATAGCCCACTAGTTGTGCGAAAAGGGAGACGAGTGAGTAAGTCTTCTTTGCTGGTATATAGCCTATCCCCAGACAAGACTCTAGTCTGACCTCCTCGTGGAACACTATGGTAACTGGATGCTTTGCGGCCCCAGGCTAATAGACTAGAGATCTCGGAGTAGGTTAGAACCCCAGAGGTGCAGTGTGCAGGGCCTGCTGGCATGCAGATACGTCCCGGCACTCATCAATCTAACCCCCTGCCACTGGGTAGTGGTCTGTCTCAACCTCTCTCTCTCTCTCTCTCTCTCTCTCTCTCTCTCTCTCTCTCTCTCTCTCTCTCTCTCTCTCTCTCTCTCTCTCTCTGTATATATATATGTGTGTATGTATGCATATATGTATATGTATATGTATATGGCGCCGGATCAGGGAAATTTCCAGTTTGGTATCTGGGGGCGCGTTTAACCCACTAGGAGAGATGCCCCCTAAGCCTTTGTTAAGGCAGGTGTCTAGGAGATGGAAAACTCTGATGTATAACCTGAGGGTTGTTGCTGACTTTTTCTGTGGCACTCATTTGCACCGATCTTGTGTAATCAACAATTCCAAAAAGTGTGGATGGTCCTACACAAGCCTTCACCACTCAAATCAAATCATTCGTGTGGGTTTTCTAGCAGCTTTTCTAAAATCGACATGAGTATTTCTGGGTCCACTGGCGAGAGAGTAAAGGCGACGGGGACAGGCAAAGGATATTGCTGGAAGTCTCTAGCTGGCGCTCTACACAGTGGCGGCTGGTGGGTGATGGCCGTTTGGCACAAACCTTTGGGCAATTGTGCCGTTCGTGTCCTCCACCAGTGACAAAGCAGACCTATCTAGGATCAGCACTGCTTTCCCTATTTCAGGGAGGGGGCGATAAAAGGAGCCCTAAACATTGCATGCCCTTCTTTGACTTGTCAGCCTACTGCAGCTGTCTAGTTATCCAATACAGCAGTCAGAAAACAAAGAAATTTATGAAGCTAAACATTGGATCTTGGAATGTGCGCACATTGCAGGATAGTGATGCGTCACTAGAAAGGAAAACGGCCCTCGTATCAATGGAATTAAGGAAACATGATGTAGATATTGCTGCCCTTAGTGAGACGCGTCTGCCTGGTCACTCACAGCTGTGTGAGGTAAAAGGTGGATACACGTTTTTCTGGGCTGGTAAACCAGAAAACGAACCACGTCAATCTGGCGTAGGGTTTGCAGTGAAGACGGAAATTGTTAGATCACTTCCAACACTCCCAGTAAGTCATTCAGATCGTATTATGACCCTAAGACTTCCACTAAAAAACAACACATTCGCAACACTTATCAGCTGTTATGCCCCTACTATGAATAGTTCAGATCAATGCAAAGCTGATCTTTACAATGATTTGCGTGGCTTAATCTAAAAAATTCAGCATAAGGATAAGGTTGCTTTGATGGGTTAGGGTTAGGGTTAGGGTTAGGGTTAGAGTGGGGCTCAACTTTCAAACATGGGCTGGTGTTCTGGGTCACCATAGTGTTGGAAAAATGAATTCAAATGGATTGCGACTCCTGACGTTATGCAAAGAATTTAACTTCAGTGTGACAAACACGTACTTCCAACAAAAGCATTGTCGAAAAACATCATGGATGCACCCCCGATCAAAAGATTGGCATCTCATTGACTACATAATTACCAGAAAGCGCGACCTCAAAGATTTTAAGATAACACGCTCTTTCCATAGTAGCTGTTGTTTATCAGATCATGCGCTTATAGTCGGCAAGACCATCTTCCATTTAGACAGGAGGAGAGTGAAAAAGTCTTCTGTTCCGAAACGCCTAAATGTTCTGCCTCTAAAACAGGCAGATACACAAAATGAGCTGAAGGAAAAAGTTACGACCGCTATAGCTTCTGTAGAGGTAAATAGTGACGTTTGAAGTTCTTGGGATTCATTGCGCAATGCTGTTTATGACTCGTCTGCTGAGGTTTTGGGCTTCCCTTTGCGGAAACATCAAGACTGGTTTGATGAAAACAACACTGAAGTGCAGAAGCTTATCGACCAAATGCATGTTTGCCACAAAACATGGCTCGAGGACAAAAATTCCACAGTAAAAAAGAAGGCGTATAGAACTCACAAAGCACAAGTTCAGAAGGCACTTAGGGCATTGAAAGAGGCTTGGTGGTCATCCAAGGCTGCGGAACTTCAGGACGCAGCCGACAGGAAAGATTCTAAGTCATTTTACTCTGGCCTGAAAGAGGTGTTTGGTCCTCAAATGAATGGTTCTGCCCCAGTTTTTGCTGAGGATGGAGAAACACTGCTAACTGACAAATCTGATATCCTTAAGCGCTGGAAGCAGCACTTTGAAACTGTCCTTAACTCTGCATCGGTGACTGATGAAAACATCATTTCCTCTCTTCCGCAGCATCCCGAAATTCCGGAACTGTCTTTTCCACCTACAGTTCAGGAAGTATCTCAAGCTAAAAAACAGCTATCGTCAGGGGCACCGGACAGAGATTGCATCCCCATTGAGGTGTACAAACATGGTGGAAGAGCACTCGAGGAAAAACTGACCATCTTGTTTGTGGAGATATGGAAAGTTGGCGGAGTCCCACAGGACTTTAAGGATAGTAATGTCAAGCATCTTTATAAGAGCAAGGGAAGCAGGAATTTTTGCGATAATCATCGCGGGATATCTCTGCTTTCTGTTGCAGGTAAAATTCTTGCAAGGTTGATTCTAAACAGGATCATCAGACATCTTATTGATGAGATTTACCCAGAGTCCCAATGTGGTTTTCGCTCTGGTCGAGGTACAATCGACATGGTATTTGCCCTTCGTCAAGTTGCTGAAAAAGTTCGTGAAAAAAATCGGGAACTGTACATGGTTTTTATTGATTTGACAAAAGCATTCGATACGGTCAGCCGCGTAGCACTTTGGAAAGTTCTTCATAAGCTTGGAATCCCCAACAACATGCTTGATGTCATAATCTCCTTTCATGAAGGGATGAAAGCACAGGTCGTTTCCAATGGGGAAACCTCAGAGCCTTTTGAAGTAACCAACGGTACGAAACAGGGTTGTGTGATGGCACCTGTGCTGTTTGCATTGTTCTTCTCGGTGATGCTTCAGCACGCATTCACTGATGAAAGCACAGGTGTTAAGTTTCAATTCCGAACCACAGGTGGGCTCTTTAACCATCAGCGTTTTAAAGCCAAAACCTTGGTTCGAGAGGCCATCATTCGGGACCTTCTCTTTGCAGATGATGCTGCCCTGGTCGCGACTTCTTTTGAAGAAGCTCAGAATCTTTTGACAAAATTTTCAGGTGCATGTAGGGCTTTTGGTTTAACAATCAGTTTAAAGAAGACTGAGGTGGTCCATCAACCATGCTCTACCCCTAAACAAGTTCAAGGAGTGAAACAAAATCAGCCTGTCCATGAATTTCCATTAGAAAAACTCAAAGTGGATGGCAGACCAATGAACTATGTCAAAAACTTTACCTACCTAGGTAGCAAAGTTAATTCTGCTGCTTCACTTGATGATGAAATCGTAAACCGAATTGCAAAAGCGGCAAATGCCTTCGG
>OY744553.1:49703329-49715829 GCA_963556195.1 Sepiola atlantica | reverse complement strand
GATGTCCGGAAAGACGGTAATCTCGGTAAAAATCTAAATTAATTTTTATTTTTTTAAGTATTTAGGGTGCTTGTCCAGAAGTATGGAGAAATTCGAAAAAAATAAATAAAACAAACTGAGAAATATATGTTTGTGCATATATGTATGTATGTATGTATGTATGTATGTATGTATGTATGTATGTATGTATGTATGTATGTATGTCTATATTTATGTATGTATGTATATATATATGTATGTATGTATGTATGTATGTGTATGTATGTATTTATGTATGCATATGTATGTATGTATGTATTTATGTATGTATATATTTATGTATGTATGTATATGTGTATATATGTATGTATGTATATATGTATGTATGTATATGTGCATATATTTATTTTGAATGTTTGAATTTTTGGGGGGTTATTCGGAAAAGTAACCCAGCCCTGATTTATACGTTTAGCTTTTATAAGTATGGATGTCCGGAAAGACAGTAATCTCGGTAAAAATCTAAATTAATTTTTATTTTTTTAAGTATTTAGGGTGCTTGTCCAGAAGTATGGAGACATTCGAAAAAAATAAATAAAACAAATTGAGAAATATATGTTTGTGCATATATGTATGTATGTATGTATGTATGTATGTATGTATGTATGTATGTCTATATTTATGTATGTATGTATATATATATGTATGTATGTATGTATGTATGTGTATGTATGTATTTATGTATGCATATGTATGTATGTATGTATTTATGTATGTATATATTTATGTATGTATGTATATGTGTATATATGTATGTATGTATATATGTATGTATGTATATGTGCATATATTTATGTATGTATGTATGTATATATTTATGTATGTAGGTATGTATATATATATATTTATGTATGTACATATGTAGGTATATGTGTATATATTTATGTATGTATGTATATATTTATGTATGTATATATGTGTATGTGTGTATGTATGTATGTATATATTTATGTATGTATGTATGTATATATTTATGTATGTATGTGTGTATGTATGTATATATTTATGTATGTATGTATGTATGTATATATTTATGTATGTATGTATGTATATATGTATTTATGTATGTATATATTTATGTATGTATGTATATATTTATGTATGTATGTATGTATATATTTATGTAAGTATGTATGTATGTATATATTTATGTATGTGTGTATGTATGTATATATTTATGTATGTGTGTATGTATGTATATATTTATGTATGTATGTATGTATATATTTATGTATGTATGTGTGTATGTATGTATATATTTATGTATGTATGTATGTATGTATGTATGTATGTATGTGAGTACGTATAGGTATGTATGTATGTTC
The DNA here is from genome assembly GCA_963556195.1 of Sepiola atlantica. Lineage (NCBI taxonomy): Eukaryota > Metazoa > Mollusca > Cephalopoda > Sepiida > Sepiolidae > Sepiola > Sepiola atlantica. The sequence goes on along the minus strand of OY744553.1, from coordinate 49,714,468 downwards.
CTCTTATATTTTTTGTTGCTGCTGGGAATGGGGCATCCTACTGGATGCCAGACAGTCACCCACTATTTTAGAGACCCCAACCGAGAGATCTTTTTTTAGGATTCTAAACCGTCCCTTTAAGTGAAATTGTTTGGATCTATCTAGCACATGATTTACTGGGTATATTCATTCGCACGGTAGTTTTAGAAAATATGTTTCATGAGCCCAGTGTTCCTATGATTACTGGAATTATTGAAATAATCCTAAGGTTCCAATTTCTTTTCATGTTGTACACAAGACCTTGGTATTTAGTTCTCTTCTTTTTCTCTTTTTTTAAAACTTAGTTCACCCCAAACAAGGCAGGCCGCCACTGTAGACGTAAAGGGGCTACTGAGAATTAGGGTGAAACGTTTAGGGGGGTCATCCTAAATTGGGAGCTGTGCAGCCAGATGCTGCTTCACATTAGTTATAAATTTCTGCAAGTCGGTATAGCTGGGGAAACAGGGAGTAGGAAAGGAGTTCCAAAGGCCGGAAGCTCGAGGAAAGAAGCTATTGGATTAAAAGTCTCTCCGGCATCTGGGGACCTCCACAGTGAATGGATAGGATTTAGTTGATTGTCGGGTTGGTCGCGTGTATTTACGTCAGGGGGGCCACTAGAGCAGCTAGTGTGCATTCCTCCAAGCTCTGTTTACGCCAGCATCATTAGGGACGCTGACTTCAACTAGGGTTGCTACTTTCTCCTTCTTGTCCCATATCTCTATGTCAGGTTTAACAGCTCTGTTTTCTAGATATGTAGCTGTAGGAATTGCATAGTCATAGTGGATGGTGGATGACTAATTTCCAACTGTTCTTTCTGGTGTATGTTTCTCTGTGTGTGTGTGTCTCTCTCTCTCTCTCTCTCTCTATATATATATATATATATATATATATATATATATATATATATATATATATATATATATATATATATATATATATATATATATATATATATATATGGCCGATAAAAATCAATTGTCTTTTCATTAAAGTTTGCATTAATTGTCCAGTGTTGTATCCAGATCAACTCTGCACCTCTTCATTGGTTACATGCTGCTTCCGGTTGGTATTCAGCATCCGGTGAATAAACCTTCTTCTTCTACTTTTTCTTCTTCCTTTTCTTCTTCTTCCTTTTCTTCTTTTTCTTCTTCTTCTTTTTCTTCTTTTTCTTCTTCTTCTTTTTCTTCTTCTTCTTCTTCTTTTTCTTCTTCTTCTTCCTTCTCTTCTTCTTCTTCCTTTTCTTCTTCTTTTTTTCTTCTTCTTTTTCTTCTTCTTCTTCCTTCTCTTCTTCTTCTTCTTCCTTTTCTTCTTCTTCTTTTTCTTCTTCTTCTTCTTCTTCTTTTTCATCTTCTTCTTCTTCTTCTTCTCTTTCTTCTTCTCTTTCTTCTTCTTTTTTTCTTTTTTCTTCTTCTTCTTCCTTTTCTTCTTCTTCTTCTTTTTCTTTTTTCTTCCTCTTCTTCTTCTTCTTCTTCCTTTTCTTCTTCTTCTCCTTCTTCTTCTCCTTTTTTCTCCTTCTTCTTCTTCTTCTTCTTCCCTTTCTTCTTCTTTTTCTTCTTCGCCTTCTTCTTTGTGTGTCTTTGAAGTGTCATGTGGTCATACAACAGTTCATTTTTTGGGTGAAACCAAACAAAAACAAAGAAAAGAGCAAACTCATACGTGGGGGAACCCACTAATACGCCATTGAAAAAAAAAGAACCACTCTAGTTTTTTTCAAGACACTTTAATCCAAGAACTTTTTACTCTTTGTGAATTTTTTCTGATGATTTTGTAATGTTGCAGAGACGATATTGACATAAAAATGTTGTTTGGCACAAGACAAATGAAACGGACCGTAAAAAATAGATCTCACAGAAATTTTATATTTTTTGGAAATGTGAAAAAATAAAAATAATAAAATAAAAACATCGTTATTGGAATATAATATGAACCTGACTTATATATATATATATATATATATATATATATATATTTCAGAATCGTGACTTTTTACATGTTAAAAGGCTATAACCAATGGACTCGTCAGCGTACTGAAATGAGGTCAAACACACACATATATATGTATATATACATATGTATGGCTTACACTCTACATTTTCGAAGGGAGTTTGAATTACCTACAGGAGAGTTTGAATTACCTACTAGACACCATCCTCGAGTGTTTTCGGTCTCTCTGTACAAGGGTTTGTCAGGACAACCTGACACGAGGATACTTCCTCCTACAAGTAAACCCTGATCAAATATCCAAAATAACATAGTATTCGAAGCCCAAACAAGATCATCTCGACACAGTTGTACACTGGCTCATACGAGGTATGATGCACCTTATCCAAGTAATGTTGCCTCAAGTAACAACACTTAGCTGGATACTCCACCAGACTAGATGAATTCTTGTCCTGGGATCTGGTAAGACAAAGAGATCAAAAGAAAGATACACTATAACATAATTAACTGGTCAATTGGGGAGAGGAAAATTAATGTTCTTTACTTCTTTACTAACTCAACGTTTGAGAAATAAAGGAGAACTTTAATGGAATATTCGAATATCTATGTATTTCATATAAAGATCAAGGAGGGGCCTCCTTGATTTCTGAGAACTTCAACTGAAGTAAAATGATTCTACTTCTGTATGGCATAACCTGCACTTGTTGTCGTTGCTGAGATGTATGTATGCATGTTTGCATGTATGTTTGTATGCATGTCTGCGTATGCTTACATATATTTATGCACACGTGTGTGCATGTTTGTTGTCGCGTGTTCGTGCATAGGTGTGTATACATGTGTGTGTGTGTATGTATGTAGTGTGTATACTCTGAATATTCCCAAACTAAAAAAAAAAAAAAAATTCTATAATTTACTTTTTTTTTAAAATTCTTTTTTAAATGCCCGGATATTGTAGGATGTACATCTTCCCCCAAGAAAAAAAAAAAAAAAAATTCTATAATTTACTTTTTTTTTTTTTAATTCTTTTTTAAATGCCCGGATTTTGTAGGATGTACATCTTCCCCCAAGAAAAGAAAAGAAAAAAAAAAAATTCTATAATTTACTTTTTTTTTTAATTCTTTTTTAAATGCCCGGATATTGTAGGATGTACATCTCCCCCCCCCCCCCCCCCCCCCCAAAAAAAAAGAGCCAGATTGTTGTTAGTCGAAGGCTTGGGGCCACGATTACAAACCAAGACGCCCCCCCCCCCCCTTTCATCCGCCGCATTTTCATGTTAGCCTTTGCAATTATTAGGACAAGGATTAACGACATGTAACAACGAAGACGCGTCTTGTCTTCTGCCGCGCTCATAAACTCTCGTTGGCTGGATGATTGGCTGTTCGGTCGGTTTGTAAAACGGAGAGTTCGTTGCCCTCGCTTAATGGGAGAGACTTATTCCGAAAAAGGTAAAGTTATCTTATTTTTGCTTTTCATTTGATGAACTAAAACTTTTGATTGGCGTTCAATAGATAGATAGATAGATAGATAGATAGATAGATAAGTATAAAAAAATAGATAGATTGAAGTAGATAAAGATATGGAGAGACTGAGAAAGATAAATAATATATATATACATATATATATTATATATATATATATTATATATATATATTATATATATATATATAGTATATATATATAGTATATATATTATATATATATATATAGTATATATATATATTATATATATATAGTATATATATTATATATATATATATATATAGTATATATATATATTATATATATATAGTATATATATATATATATTATATATATAGTATATATATATATATTATATATATATAGTATATATATATATATTATATATATATATATGTATATATATAGTATATATATATTATATATATATATGTGTATATATATATAGTATATATATATAGTATATATATATATATAGTATATATATATATAGTATATATATATAGTATATATATATATAGTATATATATATATAGTATATATATAGTATATATATATATATTATATATATATATATATTATATATATATATATAGTATATATATATATATATATATATAGTATATATATATATATATATATATAGTATATATATATATATATAGTATATATATATATAGTATATATATATATATAGAGAGAGAGAGAGAAAATAGTAATCCACGGACACATGCTTCGACTCATCAAAACAACAAAAAAAACAACGTCATATATATATGTATATATATGTATATGTATATATATATATATGTATATATATGTATATGTATATATATATATATATATATGTATGTATATATATGTATATATATGTATATATGTATATGTACATATATATGTATATATATATATATGTATATGTACATATATATGTATATATATATGTATATGTACATATATATGTATATATATATATGTATATGTATATATATATATATATATATATATATATATATATATGTATATATATATGTATGTATATATATATATATATATATATATATATATATATATATATATATATATATATAAAACTTCTTCCCAGCAGAGTGCTCGATTAATTGAGAATAAAAATTAAAAATTAAGAGCGTAATATTTATTTATTTTGGTACAGAAAAATTATTACAACATTAGTACCGTCGGTTTCAAACACGGAAGGACTTGGCCATCCGTCTCTCTTCAGCTTCTGTTGTCATCTGTTTCGGAAATGTGAAGTCACGTTTTTTATTTTTTTATTTTCTTATATTTTTTTTATATCTCTTTAAACTTTCTCCGGTTTAAATCTCAACTGTTACTTTTCACCCTCTCCTTTTTTTCAAACCTTATCAAACCTTCCTTACACTAAATTTAAACAAACATACATAACACTCTAAGCAAATAACGCGTCCAAACGAGAGTGACACGTGACTTCACATTTCCGAAACAGATGACAACAGAAGCTGAAGAGAGCCGGATGGTTAAGGCCTTATATGCTTGAAACCGACGGTACGAATGTTGTACTAATTTTTCTGTACTAAAAGATATATATATATATATATAAGAGAGAGAGAGGGGAGAGAGAGAGAGAGATGAAAGAAGAGTGATAAACATGTACGAATGTCCAGATTTATTTCAAACTTCGATTGTTCAATGCAAGGTATATTCGGTAGTACAATTATGTTTATGATTCTTTCCTTAAGCCAAGGCTTTTCAAAGATCAAAATCTTATCAGCAGAGGAATTACATAGATAAATAAGTTGACAGTGGAAAAGCCAAAATTCAACATTTGAATAATCATCTATCTTTATAATTGCTCTATCTCGTATATTGAGCTTAAACCACTTCACTATAGGTTTATCTACTAAAAGTTTACTTTTAGTTTCATATTATATTATATATATATATATATATATATATATATATATATATATATATATATATATATATATATATATATATAAGTATAAAGTTTTATTTATACAAACATTATTGGTTACATATGTGCATACATGTTTCGGTTGCACTTTTCCCAGACCAAGAATTTTCGAGAAATGGATGGATTTGAAGAATTTTCTCTCCTAAATAAATCTTTTTGGGGTTTAGTTATTTTCTATTTCTTATGAATTAGTATCGGATTACCTATTCCACTTGCTGACCTTTTTTTGCTCGTGTTTGTCCTTTTTATTACTTTTTATGGCGTCTCCATCGCCTTTTCCTATCCTTATTTTATTGCCCACTGCTTTCTGGGTTTCTTTAAACTCTTTGACCTACAAACTCACTTCAGTATAAATATCTTATCTATATATCAAGAATCGAAAATTCTTGGTCTGATGAGGTTGTCTTTCTGGGAAAAGCGCAACCGAAACATGTATGCACATATGTAACCAATAATGTTTGTATAAATAAAACTTTATACTTATAAACAGCTCTACTTGTTATTGAGCACTTTTTATAAACACTTGAGTTTCTACGGATTTACATTTACAGAAACTAATACAATACATGTACTATATATATATATATATATATATATATATGGGAAAATGAAAAAGGAAAAACCAAAAAATGGATGTTTTAGTGAAGATAGTACGATCTGGCATGTAGGACAGAAAAATAATGTTATATTTTTGGGTGAATATTTTTTTTAATTTTATAATTAAAAAAAAAAATTAATTCAATCATTCTGGAGAGCACGTGGTAGTTTGATTGGAGATGTGTGTGGACTAATAATATAGATATATGTTAATGAAACAACAATCCCACCATGAAAAGAGTCAATAATAACACCTGAAGCAACAAAATATGTATAATAGAATAGAGAAAAACAATTTTGCCAAGATCTTTGTAAAAACACAAAACAATGTAGACATAGACACAATATAAAACTAAATATATATATATATATATATATATATATATATATATATATATATATAAGAAATTTTACTATTCCTTCCTTAAGCCATGGCTTTTCAAAGAATAGATATTGTATTTTATACAATTTCTATTCTCATCCTTTATTCGTTTATATATATATATATATATATATATATATATATATATATATATTGGACTTTTTACCCTTTGGATTTTCTATTTTCGCCGCACCTGAAGTTGTGGCTTCTTGGAATTTAACGTTGAATCAATGGTGTGGGTAGTTAGATTGGAGATGTGTGTGGACTAATACTATAGATATATGTTAATGAAATAACAATCCCACCCTGAAAAGAGTCAATATATATATATATATATATATATATATATATATATATATATATATATATATATATATATATATATATATATTCGATGCGATGCGACCACTTGCAACTGCCACTCCTACACTAATGAGGGTAAGAGAGTCCGAAACGACGTCGTCTGTAGGTGAAAAAACCCTTTAATATTAATTAAATATTTATAGTAAAAAGCCTCTGTAAAGGTGTAATAGTCTTAAAAGTAGAGCCCTGTTTGAAATTGACAAGTTTGTTGTCGTTTCTGCTAATTGGGGAGTTCCATGCGAGCGTCGAACACTGTAGATGACAAGACACTTCCCCCGCCTCCCGGGTAAGTGTATCTTAATTTCAATTACTGTATGTGTCGATTTCTCGCGGCCGTGTGGTCCTGAGCGTTAGGCTCGTGATTCTAGGCTGAATCTACGAACTGCGTTCGATCCCATGCAACCGCCTGCAACCGCCACTCGTACACTGATGAGGGTAAGAAAGCCCGAAACGACGTCATCTGCAGGTGAAAAAAAAACACTTTAATATTTTAAAAAATATTTATAGTATATATATATATATATATATATATATATATATATATATATATATATATATATATATATATATAATTTATTTAGATACTGTATATTACATATTTCAGCAATGTACCGCAGTTTCATCCAAAAGGGAAGATTTAGACATCTTTAGTAAATCTCTGTGCCCAGTGGAATCATCAGCAAGCTGAAACGCTTGTAGTCATGACCCGATATGGAATGGCGTCATTAGATGTCTAAATCTGCCCTTTTGGATGAAACCGCGGTACATTGCTGAAATATGTAATATACTGTATTTAAATAAATTATATTAGCTCTCTTATATGATCGAGCACTTTATTTGATTTCTTTTCATATACAACCTGACACACTATATATATATATATATATATATATATATATATATATATATATATATATATATATATATATATCACTTCCTCCCATGTTTACCGTGCTCTTCCCCTATTAACAGAACCTGCTACCTCAACTGTTCTACATCTACTAACCCAAGAACTTTCATCCATTCTTTCAATGTGACCATACCATAAAAATCTCCTGTTTTGCTCACATCTCCCTATATTGTTCAGATTTAATCTTCCTCTGAGGTCATCAGATCTAAGCCTGTCTTTAAGACTCACATTACACATCCATCGTATCATTCTCATATTATTTCTCTCCATGTTTTCTCCATGCAATGCATGTCTTCAACCCTCACTGGCCAGGTTTCACTTCCATACATCATAAACATACCTAATAAACTCTTCCCTCGGTCGACTATAGCCAATTTTCGCAGTATATAACTAAACTGCGTCTACTAACCCCAAAACTCTCATCCATTTTTTCATCGAAGTCTCCTGTTCTGCACAAATCTCCCTATACTGTACAGATTCAATCTTCCTCTGAGGTCATCAGATCTAAGCCTGTCTTCAAGACTCACCTATTCCTTATATCATTCTCATATCATGTCTCTCAATGAAACGCATGTTTTCAACCCTCACTGGTCAGGTTTCACTTCCATACATCATTGATCATGCCTGATAGACTCTTCCCTTGGTCAACAGTGGTAACGCTCTGCTAGTTAGTAATGGCAAAAGTTCCCTGAACTTACTCTATCTACTCCGAACTCTTGCAATCAGACTAGCACCTGCTCCATCCTGTGCTCTAATGGTATCACCAAGGTAACAAAACTTCTACACAGCCTCAATAGCCTCGCCCTCCAAATATACTTTCTCCGCATCTGAGTTCTCATCCGTCTCCATTGTCTTACACTTATTGCACACAAATTGGTTATCATCTCTCAACCTACCGGTACTTCCACTGCACTCCCTGTGTACCCAATGCTTCCCACAAAGAATTGAATTGAACCCTACTTCTTTTCCACAAACTGAACAGTAGAACTTTCCTCTTTTGGGGAGCTTTCCAACACTCCAACCACTGATCATCACTTTGGTCTTGGTAACATTCACTCTCGGACCTTTACTTTCCATAGCATTCCTCTAATTCTTTAACTTAACAAGTAGGTCTTCCATTGTTTCACAAACAAGTACTAAATCATCAGCATACGGCATCTCTTCCAGACAACCATTACAGAACTCCTTAGACAAAGCTCCTAAGACACAAATGAAAAGCGACAAACTTAATACAGATTTCTGATGTATTCCCACTTTAACATTAAAGCTGTCACTAATAGTGCTGTTAATTCTGACACAAATTTCAGCATTTCTGTACATTGCTTGAACAACCTTCACTAACTATCAAAATAAATAGTAACAGACTCAGTATAGAACCCTGATGTACACCTACGTAAATATTAAAGCTGTCACTAATAGTGCTGTTAATTCTAACACAAATTTCAGCATTTCTGTACATTGCTTGAACAACCTTCACTATCAAAATAAATAGTAACAGACTCCGTATAGAACCCTGATGTACACCTACTTAAATATTAAAGCTGTCACTAATAGTGCTGTTAATTCTAACACAAATTTCAGCATTTCTGTACATTGCTTGAACAACCTTCACTATCAAAATAAATAGTAACAGACTCAGTATAGAACCCTGATGTACACCTACTTAAATATTAAAGCTGTCACTAATAGTGCTGTTAATTCGAACACAAATTTCAGCATTTCTGTACATTGCTTGCACAAATTTCACGAACCACTCTTTTGCTCCTAGCTTACGCAAAGCCCACTAGAAAACCTCTCTGGGCACTCCATCAAAAGCTTTCTCTAGATCCACAAAGGCAAAATACAGGGTCTCCTCATAAAAAGGTCGGGGGGTATATCAACCGAAACGTTGTGAGAATAACATCCACGATGAGAACAGTAGTCCGAATAATACAAATTATCGATCCTCATCTCAAACATTTCCCCTAAAAAAGGTTGGGGGGTATATCGGTCGAAACACAACGGATATAAGTGCTTAGTAATAATCAGTTCTAAGTGTTCTGGGGGTTGAAGGTTCAATCCTCAGTGTGGGTGATACTAAAAATATAATTACAAATTACTTAACACAACCTGGTCATGGTTGACGGAATGAGAGCCGGCTGCCCTCCGTGGATTAAATAAAGGGTTTTGTTCTGAAATTACCTACAGATTCCCGAGTTCGACAAGGAGGTTACATCGGCCGAAACGTTGTGAGAATAACATCCAAGATGAGAATGGGAGTCCGAATAATCCATATAATACAAATTATCAATCCTCATCTCTAAAATTCAGAATATAATATCAAATAGGTAAAAGAAACACCCGAAGAAGGTCGGAGGTTACATCGGCCGAAACGTTGTGAGAATAACATCCAAGATGAGAATTGGAGTCCGAATAATCCATATAATACAAATTATCAATCCTCATCTCTAAAATTCAGAATATAATATCAAATAGGTAAAAAAAAACACCTGAAGAAGTCCGGAGGTTACATCGGCCGAAACGTTGTGAGAATAACATCCAAGATGAGAACGGGAGTCCAGATAATCCATATAATACAAATTATCAATCCTCATCTCTAAAATTCAGAATATAATATCAAATAGGTAAAAGAAACACCTGAAGAAGGCCGGAGGTTACATCGGCCGAAACGTTGTGAGAATAACATCCAAGATGAGAATGGGAGTCCAGATAATCCATATAATACAAATTATCAATCCTCATCTCTAAAATTCAGAATATAATATCAAATAGGTAAAAGAAACACCCAAAGAAGGCCGGAGGTTACATCGGCCGAAACGTTGTAAGAATAACATCTAAGATGAGAATGGGAGTCCGAATAATCCATATAATACAAATTATCAATCCTCATCTCAAAAATGCAGAAATATAAATAAGATTTAATGAAGATATTTAATCGGACATTAAACGCTGATGAAGTGAAGAAACAAAAGTTTAATCCGCAAATACACCTTAATCTGTGCGCCGACAGACAGACAGACAGACACCTGTATGCGCCTCAGTTTGTTGCAGGGTTAGGGTTAGGGTAACTTTATAGATGTTTTAAGAAGTGTGTGTGCACAGTGGGGTCTGCATAAATATCTCGCGAGAGTCGGGGAATGTTATAATTACGATCTTCTTTAATTATAGCCGCGGATTAAGCGGATGGATTTACTTACGAGAGGATAATTTCACGCAGATTCAAAAGGAAAGCCGCAGGTCAAGAAAAAAACAACCGCCTAAAATAGAAAAGAAAAAAAAGAAATACCCATCTCACAGCGGTCGTCATATTTGATTATAACGCATCTCGGTGTATATATTCTAGATGTTACCAAGTCTGACGCAAAGAAGGTAACCTCCCTTTACCGGGCTAGAAAACTTCTCACACCTGCCAGTATCGCATATCTCTAAAAAGCAGCCATTCGCCTGTGCGTGGAGTGTTCTTCACACATTTGG
>OY744553.1:49668329-49698329 GCA_963556195.1 Sepiola atlantica | reverse complement strand
TAAATGCATCGTTCCTTTCATTAATTCAAACGCTCTTATGACGTCAAGCCGCCGGATGAAGTGTTAAAATTATCACTGTTTATTTGCTATTCAGCGGTGGCCCAGTGGTTCTAGACGTCAAGATTTGAGTTGTAAAATACTCAGAATCCAGGGTTTCGAATCGCATGACCGGTAGTGAATAGTCATATGTCTATGCTGATGAGTCCCGATTATAAAGGACGACACGTAGATAGATAATAAAGAAAAACAAATATTTATTATATATATACACACACACACACACATATATATATACAAGGTTCCGACAATGTTCATTGAACCCTCTCGATTCTCTTTCTTAAGCACAAATAGAACTTAATTTCCGTTTTTTACATGGTAATTCTTTGCAGCTGTGGAGTTAGAGTGCTAGCTTGCAGAGTCTAGACTTATTCTGTAACCGGGTTCGTGCCCCCCCCCCCTCCCGACCATCTGAAATCATCACCTCCTACACTGATGATAGCAAAAGCTTGAAACGCCGGCGTCTGTAGGTTCTTCAACATTTACTAAAATAAATATTGTCATAAGTTGAACCATCGTATCATTCTCATATTATTTCTCTCTATGCAGCACGTATCTTCAAGCCTCGCTGGGGCCAGGTTTCACTTGGAGTTTGCATATTTAGTCGGCTTCACCTTTGGCTTCAGCCAATCATCAGCGAGGTTCAAAAGAAAATGGCTTCGTCGGATGCAATATTTATTAAGTTATTTTCAACTTTTGAGAATGGATATTCTCCGAATAAACAAAATCAGAAAAGAATGAAAAAAATGATGCTGGATGAGCAAATAGAAACGCACGAGAGTCGCGAATATATAATCCGATGAATTTCGACATAAATGTGATTATGTGCCCATCAAAGATCTGATGAAGTCATTAAGTTTTAGTGCATTCGATCAATCGTTGAGAAATTATTGCATTCATGTAGTTATTATAATAATGTATTATCTTTTAAAATAGCATCACTGGACAACTTTGTAACGTTTTGCTCCGAGATATATCTCTGATAATTACACATTGAATTATTTTATTAGTCCTTCCTCCTCCCACGATCTAAAACAGGTACGTACAGATGAAGTATGCACGGTGACGACAATCATCACCATCATCATCATCATCATCATCATCATCATCATCATCATCATCATCATCATCATCATCATCATCATCATCATCATCATAATATTCGGTTTAACGTCCATTTTACAGGCTAGCACGTGTTGGATGGCTTTTAGAAATTGACTTCCAAACTTATCTTTGGTCAGGTTTCTTTGGAAATTATTTCCTTAAATCAGGCAAGATCTTTTATAGGCCAGATGCCCTTCCTGACGCCAACCCAGTGAGGTGCTGGGGACCAGTGTTCTTATTGAGACCCCATCTCTAGGTGATTACCCACCAAGGCTAAAAAGCGCTTCACCATCCCTTCACAACATGTTAAGATAACAAACAACATTCTCAGAATTTTTGTAATATATATTATTTATTATTAAACAGAGATGGTGTCTTAATAAGAACACTGGCCCCCAGCACCTCACTGGGTTGGCATCAGGAAGGGCATTTGGGCTCATTTATTATTAAACGTTTTTTCTGCTGGCTGCTCTAACATGGCTGAGTATCCTTCAAGACTTACGATCGGTTTGATTGGCTTATGTTTATGCTTGTCCATTCACAAATGTTGTCTATCCATCTTTTCTTTTGTCTATCTTTCGACTGGCTTCCTGGTATTATGCCTTCAACGCATATTTTGCATAGCCCTATACTGGAACGCTTAACGTGACCAAACAATCTCAAGACTTTACATTTGATGACAGAGGATATTGATGGGATGCCAGTGAGTTTTCGCAACTCTACAATACTAGTGTGAGTAGATAGTTTATGATAAGTAATGAAGCGCATGATGTGGCTTTGGACAGTTTCTACTTTCTGATGTAATTTTATAGTCCAGTTGACACATTCAAGTCTGTATAAGATAACAGGAAGAACATTTTCGCTTTGATTTTGTATGGTATACGTTTAAAAGTTCGGGCAGTTTTGTTTCTTGTGAAGGTGGCCCAACTTAAGCCGATTCTGTGATTTACAGCTGTTCGCCTGTAGTGGAGATGTTTGGAACAAATAGAAGTAGCATAGAGCGAGCTCCTAGAATATCAAAACCAGTTTCCCTAGAATAGGCAGAGCTCTTTAGTCTTGATTGGAAATCTGCCTAGGAGAGGGCTAACTGATTTTCAAAATGGCAAAGCCATGGGATTGCAGCATGGTAAATGGTAGAGGAAGGGCGAGCTCCTAGAATATCAAAACACTGGCCCCCATCACCTCACTGAGTTGGCGTCAGGAAGGGCATCCAGCCTATAAAAGATCTTGCCTCAAATAAAGAAATGACTTCCACAGAAAATTGGTTAAATTTCAGGTCTCACCCCACACCACCCCTCCCTAACCCCTATTTTAAACCCCTATTTTAAACCCCTATTTTTTTTTTTTTTTTTTAAACTGATAGTAAACGGTAATACGAAGCATTTTTAAATAATCACCTTAAAAGTAAAAATCAACACGGGGGGGATAACTCATATTTTTTTAATTGAAGAATATAATGGGAGTTGTCTACCTCACAACTAAAATATTATTTCTTTTTCTGTATAAGTTTTTAAAAACGTGCAAACAAATAAAAAATTAAAACTAAAAATGATTTCCTTGCATCCCAGTTGGTAAATAATAGATAACGCAACCCCACTTTTAAAAATGATAACAAATATTTATTTTCCTTCATATGCACGCTTGAACTTGAGTTGAGCACGGTTCTGAAGAAGGGAAGAGTTCCTTAAATATTATATCATACAGAGTTTCCACCAGATCATCTTGATACAAGTATTACATAACATTGTAACATTGTGTAGATCAGGGGTGGGCAAACTACGGCCCGCCAAAGGAGTTGATGCGGCCCTCCAAAGTATTGAATATTAAACAGTTACTTTTCTTTTTTTTCAAATAAATGTTGTTTTTTGTCAAATGCGTTTCATGTGAATCCTCTAGAGTACTTTAAAATGCTAATAAATGAAAAATGATTGCATTTTCGCTTTGAAATCCATTTATTTCGGCTATTTCAGATATCAATTATATTGGAAAATATACTATGCGGCCCAGTAAAGTTTGATTTCTTTTTAATGTGGCCCTTGCTCTGAAAAGTTTGCCCACCCCTGGTGTAGATAAAAAGATATATGTGTGTTTGTGAAAAAATAAAATATATATATATATATATATATATATATATATATATATATATATATATATATATATATAGATTTTTCACTTATAAAATAGATCATTCAGTGAAGACCGGAGTTGTTCCAATAAAAACAAGCTCGATGATACTCGATTACAGAGTACAGAGCGTTTATATGTGATTTTATGAAGGCTTACCAAAGCATTCCTTTCAGGACACCAATGATCACCATTTTTTTAATTTTAACTTTTATTTTTATTTTTATTTTATTTTTTTTCCTCTTCTCCTCTTAAGTGACCTCAACTATTGCAACGCCACATTGTGTATTGTCGGCGGTTGAAACCAGTATTCCAGACATTTAATTTCCCTGGTGATCTGCCAAGCAAGTAACTGCTTGGTAGTGAAACACGTGTAGGAAAAAAACATTTAATTTGAATAAATAATATTTGTAAGAAAAAATATCTTTAATGGTGATCATTGGTGTCCTGAAAGGAATGCTTTGGTAAGCCTTCATAAAATAACATATATATATATATATATATATATATATATATATATATATATATATATATATATATATATATATATATATGTGTGTGTGTGTGTGTGTGTATGTATACATTGTATTAATGGTGAAACTATTTAATTTGTTCCACCATTATATGTCTTATTTGCTCCAACTTGTGTCTATCCGTCACACCTCTGCATTGTATTGCATTCTAAATATCACATTTCTATATACTAATAAACAATGCTTCAAGCAAACTACATAAATCTCTTAAATATTTATTTTTATTTTATTTTTTTTTTCCAGTTGGAGACAATTTCCAGGGAATTTACAAGGAAGCGGAAAACATGGACATTGTCGATGTCAAAATCGCTATAAGACGCCGACATATTTGTTTTCTTTCTGGAAGTTACGACTCTGTTTCTATGATTTGCGATAAGTGTTTTTCTGCCCCGGGTTTCTGTAGCGAAGAAACAAAGAAAATGCAGCTTTATCCAAAAAAACAAGTCTTTCTTTATTAACTGTTTCTTCACATTTATAAAGAGAAGATTTCGTAGCCAGACGTCTTCAGTCTAAGGTCGGACAACAAATGGTGAAGAAAGAAGTAGTGCTATCGATTGACCGACTGGTAAAGTCTGGCTGTTGTTGTCTGGGTTCTAGCCTGTTCAAACTTCGGCTATTTTTGTGAGCAAGGTACTTCCACGTCTCACCTCTCGGGCGCTGGCTTTTCAACCCCCACTTTCCGACCCGACCTTGGGTCACATCTTACTTGTGGGAGTAGGATAAAACTGGCCTTGTGCCTAACTCCTGGAGAGGAGTAAATAATACTTCCACGTCTCACGTGAGTTTTTTGGGGGGCGAGTCGTCCGGTGGCTCTTTCTCATAGAAATCGACTTTCTTTTAAAATATCTGATATTTGGATAAGTCGTTTCCTGAAGAAAGAAAAAAAACGAATTGAAAAAGATGGAGTGAAGAAAAGGGAAAAAAGAAAAAGACAAACAATATAGAGGAAGAAAAAGAGAAAATAAAGAAAGTGAAAAAGAAAGAAAAAAAGTGAAAAAGAAAGAAAAAAGAAAAAAGTGAAAAAAAAGAAAGAAAAAAGAAAGAAAGAAAGTAACATAACAATTTAAGTAAAAATTAAACGAATTAAAAAAAAAAATTTTAATTAAAAAAAAACTTTTTTTTTTAAAAATTAAACAGATTAAAAAAAAAAGAAGAAAAGGCGAAGAAAAAGAAAGAAAGAAAGAAAGAAAAAACAGAAACAATGTCTGATTCGGACGAAGAATACCTGACGCCGCCACCGGAGTTCTCCGATTATCCAACGTATGAAATTGACTGCAACATTGAGAACCTAATGTCGGTCAAACCCCCGCTTTCAGTACTGCTCCACCCTCAGGGGTACACAGATCCCCACTTCACAAACGAGGGCAAGGAGACACCCACAACCCCAGAAGCAGCTCCCCACTTCCAGATATACTCCCGTCCCCCGGACGAAGAAGCATTCACGGATACGGACAGTCTGGAAATCGTGTCAGCGAAAGAAGAACAGTCCGAGGCCTCCGTAGAGTACGGGGACTTCTCCGAGGATAACGTCTCAGATTACAACCCAATGGACGACGTTCTGGAGACACCCGCAAGTTTAGATGATGACTGCGGGGTTCAAGCGTTGCCGGATATTTTGGATAATCTGTCGTCCGGGTTGCCGGTTGTCGAGTCGACCTGTCATGGCGAGGGTGATTATCTGGTCGCCGGAGATGTCAAGATACTTATTAGCCCGCCAGATGCGACACAGAGCCGATTGATGGGCGATTATCAGGTAATCGAGAGAAGAGAGATTAACAGAGAAGAAGAAGAAGGTAGAAGGTCACGGAACGATGCGGATGCTGGCGGGGAATATCACTATCCCAGTATAAACGCAGGTGACACCAAAGAGGACAGTGACAACGAACTATCGTTCGGGGAATACAATTTCGACAGCTTCGATTTTCAAAGTAAGGACCCGCTCGCCAAAGAACACAGAATGAAATACCCGATGTCAAGCAGCAGTGTACCCCAGGGTACGGGACATCTGGAGCTTACCAAAGGGGAGCGCCAGTTGATGATTGACGAAATGTTGCTTCTGCGGAAAGACACCATGAAAGGGAATCGCCGTCACAGCTGGACCAGCAATCTAAACTTAGGTAAGTCTACTTATCTTATTGTAATGGAGATTGTGCGTCTGTTTTTTAAACTTTTATTTCAGACTAGCAGTATTCATCCAGGGGTGGAGGTAGTGTAGTATCTGTTCTGTTGTCATGAGATCATCCTCCCGAGCATTACCTCCTCCTTTGATGCGGTAGTGTAGTATCTGTTCTGTTGTCATGAGATCATCCTCCCGAGCATTACCTCCTCCTTTGATGCGGTAGTGTAGTATCTGTTCTGTTGTCACGAGATCATCCTCCCGAGCATTACCTCCTCCTTTGATGCGGTAGTGTAGTATCTGTTCTGTTGTCATGAGATCATCCTCCCGAGCATTACCTCCTCCTTTGATGCGGTAGTGTAGTATCTGTTCTGTTGTCATGAGATCATCCTCCCGAGCATTACCTCCTCCTTTGATGCGGTAGTGTAGTATCTGTTCTGTTGCCACGAGATCATCCTCCCGAGCATTACCTCCTCCTTTGATGCGGTAGTGTAGTATCTGTTCTGTTGTCATGAGATCATCCTCCCGAGCATTACCTCCTCCTTTGATGCGGTAGTGTAGTATCTGTTCTGTTGTCATGAGATCATCCTCCCGAGCATTACCTCCTCCTTTGATGCGGTAGTGTAGTATCTGTTCTGTTGTCACGAGATCATCCTCCCGAGCATTACCTCCTCCTTTGATGCGGTAGTGTAGTATCTGTTCTGTTGTCATGAGATCATCCTCCCGAGCATTACCTCCTCCTTTGATGCGGTAGTGTAGTATCTGTTCTGTTGTCATGAGATCATCCTCCCGAGCATTACCTCCTCCTTTGATGCGGTAGTGTAGTATCTGTTCTGTTGCCACGAGATCATCCTCCCGAGCATTACCTCCTCCTTTGATGCGGTAGTGTAGTATCTGTTCTGTTGTCATGAGATCATCCTCCCGAGCATTACCTCCTCCTTTGATGCGGTAGTGTAGTATCTGTTCTGTTGTCACGAGATCATCCTCCCGAGCATTACCTCCTCCTTTGATGCGGTAGTGTAGTATCTGTTCTGTTGTCACGAGATCATCCTCCCGAGCATTACCTCCTCCTTTGATGCGGTAGTGTAGTATCTGTTCTGTTGTCATGAGATCATCCTCCCGAGCATTACCTCCTCCTTTGATGCGGTAGTGTAGTATCTGTTCTGTTGTCATGAGATCATCCTCCCGAGCATTACCTCCTCCTTTGATGCGGTAGTGTAGTATCTGTTCTGTTGCCACGAGATCATCCTCCCGAGCATTACCTCCTCCTTTGATGCGGTAGTGTAGTATCTGTTCTGTTGTCATGAGATCATCCTCCCGAGCATTACCTCCTCCTTTGATGCGGTAGTGTAGTATCTGTTCTGTTGTCACGAGATCATCCTCCCGAGCATTACCTCCTCCTTTGATGCGGTAGTGTAGTATCTGTTCTGTTGTCACGAGATCATCCTCCCGAGCATTACCTCCTCCTTTGATGCGGTAGTGTAGTATCTGTTCTGTTGTCACGAGATCATCCTCCCGAGCATTACCTCCTCCTTTGATGCGGTAGTGTAGTATCTGTTCTGTTGTCACGAGATCATCCTCCCGAGCATTACCTCCTCCTTTGATGCGGTAGTGTAGTATCTGTTCTGTTGTCACGAGATCATCCTCCCGAGCATTACCTCCTCCTTTGATGCGGTAGTGTAGTATCTGTTCTGTTGTCATGAGATCATCCTCCCGAGCATTACCTCCTCCTTTGATGCGGTAGTGTAGTATCTGTTCTGTTGTCATGAGATCATCCTCCCGAGCATTACCTCCTCCTTTGATGCGGTAGTGTAGTATCTGTTCTGTTGTCATGAGATCATCCTCCCGAGCATTACCTCCTCCTTTGATGCGGTAGTGTAGTATCTGTTCTGTTGCCACGAGATCATCCTCCCGAGCATTACCTCCTCCTTTGATGCGGTAGTGTAGTATCTGTTCTGTTGTCATGAGATCATCCTCCCGAGCATTACCTCCTCCTTTGATGCGGTAGTGTAGTATCTGTTCTGTTGTCACGAGATCATCCTCCCGAGCATTACCTCCTCCTTTGATGCGGTAGTGTAGTATCTGTTCTGTTGTCACGAGATCATCCTCCCGAGCATTACCTCCTCCTTTGATGCGGTAGTGTAGTATCTGTTCTGTTGTCACGAGATCATCCTCCCGAGCATTACCTCCTCCTTTGATGCGGTAGTGTAGTATCTGTTCTGTTGTCACGAGATCATCCTCCCGAGCATTACCTCCTCCTTTGATGCGGTAGTGTAGTATCTGTTCTGTTGTCACGAGATCATCCTCCCGGGCATTACCTCCTCCTTTGATGCGGTAGTGTAGTATCTGTTCTGTTGTCATGAGATCATCCTCCCGAGCATTACCTCCTCCTTTGATGCGGTAGTGTAGTATCTGTTCTGTTGTCACGAGATCATTCTCCCGAGCATTACCTCCTCCTTTGATGCGGTAGTGTAGTATCTGTTCTGTTGTCATGAGATCATCCTCCCGAGCATTACCTCCTCCTTTGATGCGGTAGTGTAGTATCTGTTCTGTTGTCACGAGATCATCCTCCCGAGCATTACCTCCTCCTTTGATGCGGTAGTGTAGTATCTGTTCTGTTGTCACGAGATCATCCTCCCGAGCATTACCTCCTCCTTTGATGCGGTAGTGTAGTATCTGTTCTGTTGTCACGAGATCATCCTCCCGAGCATTACCTCCTCCTTTGATGCGGTAGTGTAGTATCTGTTCTGTTGTCACGAGATCATCCTCCCGAGCATTACCTCCTCCTTTGATGCGGTAGTGTAGTATCTGTTCTGTTGTCACGAGATCATCCTCCCGAGCATTACCTCCTCCTTTGATGCGGTAGTGTAGTATCTGTTCTGTTGTCATGAGATCATCCTCCCGAGCATTACCTCCTCCTTTGATGCGGTAGTGTAGTATCTGTTCTGTTGTCATGAGATCATCCTCCCGAGCATTACCTCCTCCTTTGATGCGGTAGTGTAGTATCTGTTCTGTTGTCATGAGATCATCCTCCCGGGCATTACCTCCTCCTTTGATGCGGTAGTGTAGTATCTGTTCTGTTGTCATGAGATCATCCTCCCGAGCATTACCTCCTCCTTTGATGCGGTAGTGTAGTATCTGTTCTGTTGTCATGAGATCATCCTCCCGAGCATTACCTCCTCCTTTGATGCGGTAGTGTAGTATCTGTTCTGTTGTCATGAGATCATCCTCCCGGGCATTACCTCCTCCTTTGATGCTGTAGTGTAGTATCTGTTCTGTTGTCATGAGATCATCCTCCCGAGCATTACCTCCTCCTTTGATGCGGTAGTGTAGTATCTGTTCTGTTGTCATGAGATCATCCTCCCGAGCATTACCTCCTCCTTTGATGCGGTAGTGTAGTATCTGTTCTGTTGTCATGAGATCATCCTCCCGGGCATTACCTCTTCCTTTGATGCGGTAGTGTAGTATCTGTTCTGTTGTCATGAGATCATCCTCCCGAGCATTACCTCCTCCTTTGATGCGGTAGTGTAGTATCTGTTCTGTTGTCATGAGATCATCCTCCCGAGCATTACCTCCTCCTTTGATGCGGTAGTGTAGTATCTGTTCTGTTGTCACGAGATCATTCTCCCGAGCATTACCTCCTCCTTTGATGCGGTAGTGTAGTATCTGTTCTGTTGTCATGAGATCATCCTCCCGAGCATTACCTCCTCCTTTGATGCGGTAGTGTAGTATCTGTTCTGTTGTCACGAGATCATCCTCCCGAGCATTACCTCCTCCTTTGATGCGGTAGTGTAGTATCTGTTCTGTTGTCACGAGATCATCCTCCCGAGCATTACCTCCTCCTTTGATGCGGTAGTGTAGTATCTGTTCTGTTGTCATGAGATCATCCTCCCGAGCATTACCTCCTCCTTTGATGCGGTAGTGTAGTATCTGTTCTGTTGTCACGAGATCATCCTCCCGAGCATTACCTCCTCCTTTGATGCGGTAGTGTAGTATCTGTTCTGTTGTCACGAGATCATCCTCCCGAGCATTACCTCCTCCTTTGATGCGGTAGTGTAGTATCTGTTCTGTTGTCATGAGATCATCCTCCCGAGCATTACCTCCTCCTTTGATGCGGTAGTGTAGTATCTGTTCTGTTGTCATGAGATCATCCTCCCGAGCATTACCTCCTCCTTTGATGCGGTAGTGTAGTATCTGTTCTGTTGTCATGAGATCATCCTCCCGGGCATTACCTCCTCCTTTGATGCGGTAGTGTAGTATCTGTTCTGTTGTCATGAGATCATCCTCCCGAGCATTACCTCCTCCTTTGATGCGGTAGTGTAGTATCTGTTCTGTTGTCATGAGATCATCCTCCCGAGCATTACCTCCTCCTTTGATGCGGTAGTGTAGTATCTGTTCTGTTGTCATGAGATCAGACTCCCAGGCATTACCTCCTCCTTTGATGCGGTAGTGTAGTATCTGTTCTGTTGTCATGAGATCATCCTCCCGAGCATTACCTCCTCCTTTGATGCGATAGTGTAGTATCTGTTCTGTTGTCATGAGATCATCCTCCCGGGCATTACCTCCTCCTTTGATGCGGTAGTGTAGTATCTGTTCTGTTGTCATGAGATCATCCTCCCGAGCATTACCTCCTCCTTTGATGCGGTAGTGTAGTATCTGTTCTGTTGTCATGAGATCATCCTCCCGAGCATTACCTCCTCCTTTGATGCGGTAGTGTAGTATCTGTTCTGTTGTCATGAGATCATCCTCCCGAGCATTACCTCTTCCTTTGATGCGGTAGTGTAGTATCTGTTCTGTTGTCATGAGATCATCCTCCCGAGCATTACCTCCTCCTTTGATGCAGTAGTGTAGTATCTGTTCTGTTGTTTTTAAACTACCTCCCCCCCCCCTCGGACATTACTCATATGTAATTATTGGCGATATTGTGTTTTCTCGCTCCCACACTCCTATTTCTAAATTCGAGGCCGTGGGCTACCATCAGTGGACTGCTTCCTCTGCACCAAACGGTCATAATTAAAATAATAAAAAAAGTCACAGAAAAAAAGTCACAATAAATAGTGCGAGTCACCAGAGACACAGAGAAGACAAAGCACAGTCTTGTAACTGTCTAGCCAAGTGCTAGTCACTTTCTTACTTTGTTAATACACTTGTTAAACCAACCCTCGACTTGACTTCCTTTATTTATTATTTACTGTTGGACAACTTCACAACAAAAAGTCACAGAAAATCTTTTTGCAGGTAAAATTTTATAATTAAAATTCACTAAAGTTCATTAAATAGTTTAGCTTTTATCATTTTTTTTCCGGGTTTTGTCTTTTTATTAATTATCTGAAATAGTTTAACCCCCCTAAAATACATTTCTGCAATGCAGATAAGGATTCTTATGTCAGATGAAATCTAAAAGTTAGACTTATCAACGTTTCGAATTTCTTTTTCTTTTTTTTTACTTATAAACATGCATAAATCCATTTTAAAAACAGTTAAACACGTTTTATCTGTCTGCGTGCATGAATTTGTTCGTCATTTACAGGCTTAAAAACGACTTGACATAATTTCACTAAATTTCGCACAAAGCATCTTTTAGATAGTTGGAGTGTAATGAGGGTGTGTGCTATTGCTGCTACTACTACTACTACTACTACTACTACTAATAATAATAATAATAATAATAATAATAGTACTTCTACTAAAATAATAATAAGCAAGTATAGCCTCCAAAACTATTGGTCAGAATTGCACCAGATTTTGTATTTACCTTGTTACCGGACTAAAGTACACAGACTATTTATTTTTTACCTTAATTTTACATCAATATTTGGTGTATTTGTTCTATTTAATTTTGGTCGAGTACTGCACCAAATAAGTATAGCCTCCAAAACTATTGGGTCGAATGCTGCACCAAATAAGTATAGCCTCCAAAACTATTGGGTCGAATGCTGCACCAAATAAGTATAGCCTCCAAAACTATTGGGTCGAATGCTGCACCAAATAAGTATAGCCTCCAAAACTATTGGGTCGAATGCTGCACCAAATAAGTATAGCCTCCAAAACTATTGGGTCGAATGCTGCACCAAATAAGTATAGCCTCCAAAACTATTGGGTCGAATACTGCACCAAAAAACGCATTCAGAACGAACTACATAAAAACAAAGGCATCAACAGCAAGATGTGTTTCCCCACTTTCTTTTGGTGTTATTGTTTTTTTAATCTCCGTAAAAAAATCGGGCATATCAATATTGTTATTTATTAATTAATCTTGTATTGATAAAGGCTTCTATTTCAATATTATATATATATATATATATATATATATATATATATATATATATATATATATATATATATATCGTTGTTAATGAAACACAGTTTTTAAGTGAGAATCTTGCGTCTAGGTTAGGCCATACTTCAGTAATAACGAACGAAATTAAATATCGCTGTTAATGAAACAAACTTTTTAAGCGAGCTTTCCTAAAACCTTTTTTAAGAGAAACCCTGCTGATCCATTGTCTATTATACATCCTGTTTATGATTGTTGAGAATCACTCGTCTAGGTCAAGTTGCACTTCAGCGAGAACGAACGAAATTAAATATCATTGTTAATGAAACACACTTTTTTTTAATTGCGTTTTCCCACGACCTTTTTTCCAATTGGGAAACTCCAACAAAAGTCCCATAAAGACACAATGCATTTTATGAGGCGCCTGGGAACCGATCGCTAAAGACAATATCTCCCCGAATAAAAGAGATCGCATTACATACTAAAAGACGGCAAAGCTTTGGCGGAGGCTTTCACAGCGATGATGAAAAAAGGCTTTAAGTCATTATCGGTGACCAATAGTCAACAGAATGCATTTCTTCTTATTATTATACTATCGATGGACTCTCTCTCGTCGATTTCGACGTATGAGTGCCCCGTCTGGGGCTGCCCGCGCGTGAATTTGTAATTGCAAGGGTTGCGCAATCTCTAACAACCGCTCTCCTGAGTTGGCATTGCTTGATTCCAATGGCAATTAGTAGTACAAGACGACTGGAAACACTGCCGAGATCACCAGATAGACGATACTTAATAGCTCCAAAATTGTATTTTTTAAAGATTATGACATGCTGAACGTATTGGCGTCAAAATCAATTTACGAATGGAATAGAAAATAAAACATGTTACAACTTTTTAGATCAACTTGTAACGGTATATAAGGAAGTTGAAAGAGTATTAGTTTAAGTAAGATTCTTAACACTTTGTGGTTCGAATCGCAGTCTCGGCTTCAAATTTCGTTCTACTTTATTTAATGTCATTTAATGTTATTCAATGTTATTTAATGTTATTTAATGTCATTTAATGTTATTTAATGTTATTTAATGTTATTTAATGTCATTTAATGTCATTTAATTTAATGTTATTTAATTTAATGTTATTTAATTTAATGTTATTTAATTTAATGTTATTTAATCTAAATTAAGTAATTAATATTAATAGTTTCCCAACGCAATTCTAAGGTATACAAAGATTATGAACGCTGACTTGAAAATATTAATTAAATAGTAATTACCAGCCCCCCCCACCCTCTCTCTTACGTTTACCAACAATCTCGCCGACGGACAGACAGACAGACAGACAGACAGACAGACAGGCAGAGAAAGTGTTCGTTATATCATACAAAATTTGATAAGTTGCCCGTATATATATATATATATATATATATATATATATATATATATATATATATATATATATATATATATATATCAGGGTGGGCCAAAATAAGGGTCCTATCTTTAAATTTGAATAACTTGAATTTGAATAACTTCCACAAAATAAAAGTTAAACTCACCAAACTTTATGTGTGTGTAGACTGACCCTTCCGAGATTTTTTGAAATAAACAAAACAAATTTTAGCCGAAAAACACTTCTTAAAACTTACAAAAACTAAAGTATTGTTTTTTACACTGTTTTGAGTTTTTTAAGCAAAAATAATGTTTTCTAAATGAGGGTACGTTCCTTAGGGCTAATACGGCCTATGCTTGCTTCGGAAGGGGTCCTTTACTTATTCTAAAAAAAAAAATTTTTTTAATCAATAAATAAAAAAGTTATGAATTTTTAAAAATAGGACCCTTATTTTTGCCCACCCTGTATATATATATTTTTTTTTAAATTGTTTTTAAATTCTCGAAACAGTTTTTCATGGTAAACAACTGATGATCCCTTAAAATAGTGTTAGAAATAAACTAATATAATAACTGTAAAAAATAAATTGACTTACATGAGTGATTTTCCACTGGAAGACTTGGGACTATAAGTTTGTTTTTTTTGTTGTTTTTTTAATATAGTTTTAATGGTTGAGAAACTTCCGAGACTATATATATATATGGACAAATAGAAGAGAAACAAAAGTTGTGAAAATAAAAAATCTATTACGTCTTCAGTTGTTCAAAACAAGGTATATTCAATTAAAGAATATTTATTTTTCCTTCCTTAAGCCATGGCTTTTCAAAGAATAGATTATTCTCGTCTTGAAATTTCTTTCTACTTTATTTATGTTATTATTTAATGTTGTTTAATGTTATTTAATGTTGTTTAATGTTATTTAATCTAAATAAAGTAATCAATAGTTTCCCAACGTAATTCTAAGTTATACAAATATTACAAATATTATGAACGCTGATTTGAAAAAATTAATTAATTAAATAGTAATTACCAACGTAATTCTAAGTTATACAAATATTACAAATATTATGAACGCTGATTTGAAAAAATTAATTAATTAAATAGTAATTACCAACGTAATTCTAAGGTATACAAATATTACAAATATTATGAACGCTGATTTGAAAAAATTAATTAATTAAATAGTAATTACCAACGTAATTCTAAGGTATACAAATATTACAAATATTATGAACGCTGATTTGAAAAAATTAATTAATTAAATAGTAATTACCCGCCCTCCGCCCCCTCCCTTACGTTTACAAAAATTCTCGCCGACGGACAGACAGACAGATAGAAAGACAGAAAGACAGACAGAGAACCTGCTCGTTATATCATACAACCCTAAACCTAACCCTAACGAGGCTGTCGCAAGTCCACTTTCTTACTCTCCTAGTATGATGTTGCATCAGCATACCCGCTAAATAAATCTTCGATGATACAAATTTATTTTTTTCAATCCAATATAAAAAATAAAACATTTAAGGGTTAAATGACCCCAAAAGTGTTGACATGCCGTAATGCAGACAACCCAGATGAAACCAGTAAGTAAAAACGGACTCTATTCGAAGTGTCATCTCTCTTCTAATAGTGTACGAATGTCAGACCTAATGTCACACGTATTCGATAATCCTTCTGAACATGTCGCGTCTTTTAATAATGAGGAAGAGGATTATCTGGGGATTAACGCGAAAGACTATTTTCTTAGTAAGGCATGAGATGTTGCCTAAAAATAAAACCACGTAAACTTAAAAATAATATATAAATTGTGCGCAATACAAAAGGGAGACAATTCAGTATATAAAACTCAAGTCGGTGGCCTGAAGAAATCTGAGATAGAAAACATGATTGCATTTGTGTAGCCATTAAAATTCTATGTACAATAATAATTGCTATAGAGCTCTACTATATATTGAGCACTTTTTAAAATCAATACTAGAAAATCTACCCATAATAAATATTTAAATATTATTTGAAAAAAAATATATATATATATATATATATATATATATATATATATATATATATATATATATATATATATATATAGTCTTAGAAGTTTCTCAACCATTAAAACTATATTTAAAAAATATATATATATATATATATATATATATATATATATATATATATATATATATGTACATTTAATGTGAATAAATTCCCGAAACAGTTTTTCATGGTAAACAACTGATGATCCCTTAAAATAGTGTTAGAAACTAACTAATATAATAACTGTAAAAAATAAATTGACTTACATGAATGATTTTCCACTGGAAGACTTGAGACTATAAGTTTTTTTTTGTTTTTTTAAATTTTTTTTTTTTATATAGTTTTAATGGTTGAGAAACTTCCGAGACTATATATATATATATATATATATATATATATATATAGAGAGAGAGAGAGAGAGAGAGAGAGAGAGAGAGATTTAGATTTAGATTTTTCACTTATAAAATAGATCATTTAGTGAAGACCGGGGTTGTTCCAATAAAAACAAGCTCGATGATACTCGATTACAGAGTACAGAGCATTTATATGCGATTTTATGAAAGTTTACCAAAGCATTCCTTTCAGGTGTAGGAAAAAACATTTAATGTGAATAAATAATATTTGTACGAAAAAATCTTTAATGGTGATCATTGGTGTCCTGAAAGGAATGCTTTGGGTAAGCCTTCATAAAATCGCATATATATATATTCCGAATACGTTCGTCGAACACTCTCGACTAGTCTTCTATCTGTGCCCGCTTCTAGGTACATATAGATCTTAATTTCCCTAAATTACGTGACAGTTTCTGTGGGCCGAGTGGATATGGCTGACTCTGTGTACCTGGTCCGCGCCTCTCGACCGTCTGAAATTGTTACTTCCCTGCACTGATGAGAGCAATAAGCTTGAAACGCTAGCGTCTGTAGGTATAAATAATTTAATATTTATTTATAAATATTATATATATATATATATATATATATATATAATTATTAATGACAATGTATGTATTAGCATATACTATCAGTGCCCTTTTACTTTGCAGTCTCGTTAAAAGATTCAGCTCGATGATTGTCAATTAGTGACAACAGAGCAAATATAAATCAGGTTCATATTATATATATATATATATATATATATATATATATATATATATATATTTGTTATTGTTTATTATCTATGGACGTATACGTTTCGTCTCTTTTCAATCGAGACTCATCAGCATAGAAGTATGACTATTCACTACCGGTCACACGATTCGTAACCCTGAACTACAAGTATTTTTCAACCCAAATCCAACGTCGCTAACTGACCGTACAGGCATTCTACTTCTATAAGGGAAGGAATGATATATATATATATATATATATATATATATATATATATATATATATATATATATATATATATATCAATACATGTCTGACTGAAGACGACAAAATTTTCTTTTCCTTATTTTTTTTAATCACTGTCTCAACTCGGTGAGCAAGTTTCCGGGTCTCCGGTGGTAGTTTATGGAGTATGAATCCCAAGAGTTCTTTTTTCGTCTATCTCAAGCGCTTTCGATCTTTGCAATAGTCTTCTCATTATCTATTAGACCTTCACTTTTAACGCATTCCAACCTTTCACCCTATAATATCTATAACCCTAAGCTAAATTCCTCTCAATACGAATAATTATTTCCCGACTGTTCACTTAATGCTGGCCATGCTACTGTCTTAGTTTTATAGCACCCCAACCCCCTTTTCCTCACTGGACATTTTGTCACTGAACCTTTTTTCTATCTGAACATATTCTTCATTTTGACAACCTTCTCACACACTTTTATTATCTTCTCAATTTTTTTCAAATTTTGATTTTTGGCTACTTCTCTGCCAACTTGGCCTTTTGGCTAAGATCAAAGTGTAGTATCTGTTCCGATGGATACTGCACCCCATAGACTGATATTGTCTTGGCTTTTGGGGCTTGATTTACGCCGGTCTATGGGTCTGTCCTGTGCAGTTCTATGAGGTCCACCCTCCCAGGCTTCGCCTCCCCTCTTTGGGGAGGAGTAAGTTTATTGCTTACTGTCTGAGGCGCCCCTACCGGGGAATGCCGACGGGGCTGCCCAGGCAATTTTTAAACCCCACTTTCCCGACCCGACCTTGGGTCACATCTTACTTGTGGGAGTAAGATAAAAACTGGCCTTGTGCCTAACTCCTGGAGAAGAGTAAATCAATACTTCTCTGCCAATTTATCTATCTATGTAAGAAAGAGAGAGAGAGAGGGGTTAATTTTTTTTCTTTTATTGTTTTTCTTTTTTATATTAAACTGGCTTTGCAAACTCACTTATTCTATACGTCGTATATGACTTCCATCTCTCTTTCTCTCTTTCTTATTCTCTCTGTCTCTCGTTCTCTGTTTATCTCTTTTTTTCACTTTCTCTCTCTATTTCTTTATATTTGTCTCTCTCTCTCTCTCTCTTTATTTCTCTTTCTGTTTGTTCCTCTCTCTCCCTTTCTTTCTTTCTTTCTTTCTTTATATCCCCCCTCTCTCTTTGTATGTCTCAATTCTCGTTCTTTCTCTCCCTATGTTACTATCTGTCTCCCTTTCTCTCTCTCTATTTACTTGCATCTCTTTCTCTTTCTCTCTCTCTTTCTTTGTCTCCCTTTCTTTCTCCCCCCCCCCACCCCCCTGTCTACCCGTCTGCCTATCTGTCTCTCTCTTTCTCTCTCTCCCCCTCTCTCTCTCTCTCCCCGCCCCTCTCTCTCTCTCCCCGCCCCTCTCTCTCTCTCTCTCTCTCTCTCTCTCTCTCTCTCTCTCTCTCTAAAAACTCCATCTCGACCTGTTGAACGACTCACGTTAAATTTGAATGAAACAACGCAGACGATATGCGAGAAAGACATTCCGAGCGTAAGCGACAAAAATAAATAAAATAATCCGATTTCGTTGAATAGAAATTAAACAGAAGATTAATTAAATAATTACTTATTTTAAATTGCTGAGAAGAAAAACACAAGACGACATCGAAGTCCACGAGCCCCCCACCCCCTTTTAGTCGAACGCTAGCAACGAAAAAAAAAAGACTTCAAAGACACAACGAAAATATATCATCTTGATGATGATGATGATGATGATGATGATGATGATGATGATGATGATGATGATGATGATGATTGATAGTTATTATTATTATTATTATTATTATTATTATTATTATTATTATTTGTACTCACTAGGAGTTCTCACACAGATCATCGTCAGTGATTGCTCACCGACAACAACCAGTGGTATTTCCTGGAGTCTGAGTGACAACAAGTCTCCCCAGAAAAGAGAAACATAAGTAAAATAGAAAGTTCGATTAAACTCCCTTCACCTTCACCAGGATCAACATACTGAAGACCTGCTATGCTTCGGCATTACTGAAAACTTCTTCCCAGTCATGGCAGATGGAACGAGAGCATGTTACCCCCGTGGATTAAATAAAGGGTTCCGTTCGAAATTCCGTCCAGATTCCCGAGTTCGACAGAAAGATTCCCGAGTTCGACAAAGTACACCTGAAGAAGGTCGGAGGTTACATCGGCCGAAACGTTGTGATAAAAACACCCAAGATGAGAACAGTAGTTAGAATATACCAAATTCTACGCATACTGAAGACATGTTGTGTTCGAATCGCAGTCTCGTCGTCAAATTTGTTTATCCTTTATTTATATGATATTTAATCTAAATTAAGTAATTAGTAGGTTCCCAATTCTTAGGTCTACAAAAATTCTCGCCCACTTGAAAATTAATTAATTAGGAGTTACAGAGAGACAGATAGACAAGGTGGCTAGGCAGAATCAAATATCGATGTGTCAGATGCGATGCTATTTAAATTCCAAAATCCGACTGGTATAATTTTATATATTAAAAGATGTGAAGGTTGTGGTGCTATACAACTTCGAAAAGGTTTTGGCTTTGGTATAAATTTACCACTCACCCACAGAATAAATACATAAATGATAACAATAGTTTTATTTTGCAGAACAAATACATTTTATTTCTAACAAAAGTGCCGCCATAGTAAAAATCTGCTTAGGCGGATAATTTCTTTTTTTTTTTTTTTCAAACAAATCGACGCAAAAACATTTTTGTATCATAAATAACATTTATTTGTCTACCTCCCACAGCAGTAAGATGTGACACAAGGTCGGAAAGTGGGATTTGATAAGTCAGCACCCTAGAGGAAGAGCACTTATGACCTTTAAAAAATGCCTGGGCAGCCCCGTCGGCATTCCCCGGTAGGGGCGCCTCAGGCGATTAGAAATAAACTAACCCCTTCTCAAAGGGTGAGAAGGCAAAGCCTGGGAGGGTGGACCTCCTAGAACTGCACAGGACAAACCCATAGACTGGCGTCATCAAGTCCCGAAGGCCAAGACGATACCGGTCTGTAGCGTGTAGTATCCATCGGAACAGATACTACACTTTGATCCTGGCTAAAAGGCCGAGAAAGTATCATAAATAACATGCTAGGATGGAAAAAAATCAAGGTGGCTAGGCAGAATCAAATATCGATCTTTCAGATGCGATGCTATTTAGGTCTACATTTTAAAATCCGACTGGCATAATTTTATATATTAGAATATGTGAAGGTTGTGGTGCTATACTACTTGGAAAAGGTTTCGCCTTTGGTATAAATAAGATGTGAAGGTTGTGGTGCTATTTCACTTGGTATAAATTTACGGCTCACCCACAAAATAAATGCATAAAGAATAACAATAGGTTTTGTTTCGCAGAACAAACATATTTTTATTTACAACAAAATGTTTTGTCATTGTTTCCAACAATATTTTCCTTTTTGGTTTGTTGTGAAACGTTCCTTGCTTTGTTTCCCGGTTATTTGATTCGATTTTTCTTTTGTAATGTCCTTTTATTGTGTGGATATTTTGTCGAGGAATGGACAGGGTTAGGGTTAGGGCTAGAGTTCGGGTTAGAGTGGGTAGAAAATGACTGAGGCAGCAGATTGTTACCGCCACAAACGAGGTCATGTTTTCGGTCGAATTTGTAAATATGTTTGTTTGTGCACAGCCTTGCGTCCACATTGCTTGACCACTCGTCACCAAACTCGGTCAAAATATCGGAACTGATTCAATTTTGGGATATCTTGGTCAAAGGTCAAGGTCAAGGTCACAGAAAAGATGAAAGTCACCTGTGGCGATAACTTTGGTTCTGTATATCGTAGAGACTCACTACTTGGCCCATATTGTAGCCAATGAAGTCCCACATCTTATATGACATTGACGTTCACCTTAATCTATCAAATTTTTATGGAATTTTAGCCTCGGATCTGTTCAAATTTGATGTATGGATCTGATGCCCTTGAATAACAATAACCACCATACACATTTTAAACGCAATCAGATAAATAGTTTTTGAGTTATCACTGTTCTCATGGCATAACTTTGGCTTAGGGTTAGGGTTAGGGCATAACTTCGGGAACACTTCATACAATATGGAGAAGTAAGGGACAGATAATACTTTGTCCCATCCTTACGTTGTCAGGTGGAACTATGCAGTCTCACGATTGATTTACGTTCTTGTTACCTTTGTTCCCTTTCTGTTTATTTGCCTATCCACGAGGGCCAGATGTGATACGAGTCCCAGCTGTCGGGTGGACCCATTTCCTAACGAACTGATATTTTTTAATATGTATACAAAATATGGACGTAGTTGTAGGCAATGACGCCAATATTACAAGAATATTTTTCATATTAAAAACTGTGTTGAGTGTTAATTAATTATTATGGGTACTACTCCAGATGAAGCGCCTAATTTCCGTGACTTCTCGGCGGCAACGATCGGGTAGGTCGCGGAAGCACCCGAGAGCTGCCGAGACGAAAACGAGGCTGAAGCAAAACTGAAAGTTGTAAAAATGGAAGAGTGGCAGACGACAATATAAGACGAAGAATACAAAAAAAAATACATATATTTGAAAACAAAATGAAACACAAAAAAAATGAATAAACCATAGCTGTCATGGAAATTAAGCGCTTCATCTGGAGTAGTACCTTATTATGTAATAAGTCGTAATAATACACGTAATAGACAAGGTTAGGTTTAACGCTCCTAAATTCCATACTATAAGGAAGCTTGGTCACGACTGGAAGATATTTTTACGCCCCTGACCTTGGCGCCCGGAGCCTATGGTCCGCCACAAGTAAGGCATACAGTGAAGTTTACTTGTACCAAACATGGTTGGATTGCAGAAAGGGTTGTACATTTTATTAACGATTCCATTGGTAGGACTGTTGGGTGTGGGGTCACGCTGTATTTCAAGCTTAAGCATGATGAATCGGTGGACGGACTGAGCACCTTAGAGAGATGTGTGGTCGCGTCCGTCTAAACAATCAGAGTTAGAGTTATTGACAGGTGTGTTTATCATTTAATGGTGATAAAACAAAGAGTGTTGGACGTTTATGACTGAAACTTGGTGGGCAATGGAGTATTCTTGCCACATCTGGACTGGTGCACCATCCACTAGTCTTTCCCTCTTAGACAAGGTTAAAAAAAGAGTCGCTAATTGAACAGGTCCCTCACTATCGACCAAGCTCCAACCCCTGTCCTATCGCCGCAATGTTGCATCCTTGTGCTTGTTTTACAAGTACTTCAATGGATTGTGCTAACATGAATTGGAACAAATACATTGAAGACATTGCCAAGGCTGCTGCAAAGTAGGTGGACTCCCTCTACCTTGTTAGTAAACTCCTCACACCTGACATTATCCTGTATCTCTACAAAGCCACCATCCACCCATGCATTGTTGCATGGTGCATCATCCACTAGTCTCTCCCTCCTTGACAAGGTCCAAAAAAGAGTCGCCAACCTAATAGGTCCCTCACTATCCACGAAGCTCAAGCCCCATCGCCGCAATGTTGCTTCCTTGTGCCTGTTTTACAAGTACTTCAATGGATTGTGCTCTGATGAGCTGGCTGCTCTGGTACCTGCACGACGTAAATTCACTAGACCAACCCAACAATCTGCCAAATCCCATCCATTCACTGTGGAGGTCCCCAAATGCCGAAGAGGTTTCTACTCCAAAAGCTTATTTCCTCGTGCTGCTGGACTCTGGGACTCCCTCCCTGCTCCCTGTTTTCCTGACGGTACTGACATGCAGAAATTTAAAACTAATGTAAACAGACATCTCGCTGCACAGCTCCCAATTTAGGTCCCCCCCCCCCCCTAAAAAACCTAAAAAACTCTCACCCCTTTTCTCAGTAGCCCCTTATGTCTGCAGTGGCCGTCTGCCTTGTTTTGGGTGAACTATGTTAAAAAAAAAAAAGAAAAAGAAAAGAAAATCAACTTATGAACTGACGAATCAATAAAATCATCATTTTTTTATTATCAGTCAAAGAAATAAATGTAATTATTCAGCAAATGATATCATTTCAGCAGTTTGATATCATTTCAGCAGTTTGATATCATTTCAGCAGTTTGATATCATTTCAGCAGTTTGATATCATTTCAGCAGTTTGATATCCCTCACTGTCGACCAAGCTCCAACGGTGGACGGACTGAGCGCCTTAGAGAGATGTGTGGTCGCGTCCGTCTAAACAATCAGAGTTAGAGTTATTGACAGGCGTGTTTATCATTTAATGGTGATAAAACAAAGAGTGTTGGACGTTTATGACTGAAACTTGGTGGGCAATGGAGTATTCTTGCCACATCTGGACTGGTGCACCATCCACTAGTCTTTCCCTCTTAGACAAGGTTAAAAAAAGAGTCGCTAATTGAACAGGTTCCTCACTATCGACCAAGCTCCAGCCCCTGTCCCATCGCCGCAATGTTGCATCCTTGTGCTTGTTTTACAAGTACTTCAATGGATTGTGCTAACATGAATTGGAACAAATACATTGAAGACATTGCCAAGGCTGCTGCAAAGTAGGTGGACTCCCTCTACCGTGTTAGTAAACTCCTCACACCTGACATTATCCTGTATCTCTACAAAGCCACCATCCACCCATGCATGGAGTATTGTTGCCACATCTGTGCTGGTGCATCATCCACTAGTCTCTCCCTGCTTGACAAGGTCCAAAAAAGAGTCGCCAACCTAATAGGTTCCTCACTGTTAACCAAGCTCCAGCCCCTGTCCCATCGCCACAATGTAGCACCCTTGTACTTGTTTTACAAATACTTCAATGGATTGTGCTCTGATGAGCTGGCTGCCCTGGTGGCACCTCTGCGTAAATACACTAGACCAACTCGACAACCAGCTAAATCCCATCTATTCACTGTGAAGGTCCCCCAGATGCCAGAGACCCTTCTACTCCAATAGCTTCTTTCCTCGTGCTGCCGGCCTCTGGAACTCCCTCCCTGCTCCCTGTTTCCCCGACTGTACCGACATGCAGAAATTTAAAACTAATGTGAACAGACATCTCGCAGCACAGCTCCCAATTTAGGATGAGCCCCAAAACTTACACCCTAATTCTCAGTAGCCCCTTACGTCTACAGTGGCAATCTGCCTTGTTTGGGGTGAAATATCTTTTTAAAAAAAAGAAAGAAGATAGATATGGAGGGGGTGGGGGGATGTCGATAATCGCTGTTTAATCATATTTTGTCAGTCCATCTTAGTTTACACGTCCACGCTGCTGCGTTTTCCCAAACGGACTCCCCTCTTCTCTCCCACACTCTCTCTTTGTGCCATGTGATGTTAAATAAATAAAAATTAGACCGAAGTATATTTGTACCAAAAATTGCAGAAAATATTGCGAATTTTATTAACGATTTCATTTTGAGAGGCGAGAGTGTGTGTGGGGGGGAGGGGGCACTCTGTATTTCCTCCATTCGATGACAACCTAACCCTAACCCTAACCCTAACCCCAACAAATAACCCTGAACGCTTCATAGCACATGTGCATTTGTTATGAAGTACAAAGACTTCTTTTCTCATGTGTCGGCTTCTTAATGTGTCAATCAGAAACTTAATTAAGAGGATTTTAGGTCTTTTTGTGAACCGTGGGAAAATTCGACAATTTAATCTCGATTGTTTTATAGTAAAAAAGATTTCTTGGAAATAACAGTGATTAAAAAAAAAAAAAAATGAAATCGAAACGGCATCGTCTCTAGGTAAAAATATAATTTAATATTTATTTATAATATATATATATATATATATATATATGTATATATATATATATATAGTAAGCAATGAAAATATATATGCCATATATATTTTCATTGCTTACTACCTAGCTCTACTTACGTATCGAGCACTGTTGAAGTAAATACTGAAAACTGACACATAAAAAATTATATCTTCTTATAATATTTTATGTGGATACATGAAGTACTAATATATATATATATATATATATATATATATATATATATATATATATATATATATATATAAAAGCGCCAATCTGCGCATAACATCGCCAGGACTAAACATATAACGTCTTAAGAACTTGACGTATATTCGACCCCTCAGGGTTAATACCACCAATATGAGGAGGAAGAAAAGAAGAAAAAAAACTATAAGACAGTCTCGCCTGACAAGGTTGTATTACAACGAAAATTCGCAAAAAAAAAAAAAAAAAAATTAAATAAATGAATTTTTCATTTAAAATTGCACGATTGTTGATTTTCAAAATATTTCACTTTAATACATTCTAATCCGTGCTTCAAAGATGTTGATTTCCTTACTTATATATATATATATATATATATATATACAGTATCTACAATAAGTGAGTACACCCAACGAATCTTTTACTTTTTACTTCATAGAACTTTAATTTTTCGTAGGATTTAAATGAAACTCGGTGTGAACATAGCCATGTAGTGGTTTAATAGCTTTATAAACTATGAAGGAACAAATATCTTGTCAATGCAAAAGAATTGAACAAAAACATTTGGAACAAGTAACAAAAAGTGAGTACACATGAGCATTTTAAACAAATAATCTTATTTTTAATACTTTGTATGACCTCCATTGTTATCAATAACAGCAGACAACCTCCTAGCCATTGATTCGACTAGTTTATGACATGTGTCCGCCGGAATTGCGTTCCATTCACATTTGATGACCTACTTCAGTTCGTTATTATTTCTCGGATTTTTTCCTTCAATTGTCCGTTTATTCTTGGAAATTGCTCCTCATGACAATGATTTAGATGAAAAAACTCGTGAAACTATTGTTAATTTATTCAAGAGTGGTCATTCATATAAGGAAATTAGTGACAATGTAAATATCAGCCGAAATATGGTAGCAATAGTTGTTCAACGGTACAAAAAAGCTAGAACCGTCAAAAATGGCCGCCGTCCCGGTCGACCAAATAAGTTTTCTGATCGAACTAAGAGGCGCATCAAACAACTAATAGAGGGACACAGACGTCGGAGTGCTGCTAGCATCGCAGAAGAAATTTTGCACAATTTAAACGTAACTGTGAGTGCTCAGACAGTGCGCAACATTCTCCATGAAGATGGGTTTAAAGGCTGCATGCCTCGGGGGAAGCCTCTTCTTAAAACTTCTCACAAAAAGAAGCGCTATGAATTTGCTAATGAACATAAAGACAAAGACATGCAGTTTTGGCACAAAATCCTTTGGTCTGATGAGACAAAAATAAATCTATTTGGATTAGATGGCGTTAAGCGTGTGTGGCGACGAAAAGGGGAAGCTTACAAAGATAAGTGTGTCGTGCCAACTGTAAAGCATGGAAGTGGGAGCTTAATGGTTTGGGGGTGTATGAGTGCCAAAGGAGTTGGACGACTTGCTTTCATCGAAGGAAAAATGGATTCCAAACTCTACTGCCAGATATTGGAGGAAAAAATGTTACCAAGTCTAACAAGTGTTGGCAGACGTGGAGTTTTCCAGCAAGATAACGACCCTAAGCACACATCTCGGGCTACTAAGGCGTTCTTAGACAGTAAACGGGTTAATACCTTACCATTGTCGAGTATGTCACCTCATTTGAACCTAATAGAGCATTTGTGGGAGCATCTGAAACGGAAAATTGAAGGGAAATATCCGAGAAATAATAACGAACTGAAGTAGGTCATCAAATGTGAATGGAACGCAATTCCGGCGGACACATGTCATAAACTAGTCGAATCAATGCCTAGGAGGTTGTCTGCTGTTATTGATAACAATGGAGGTCATACAACGTATTAAAAATAAGATTATTTGTTTAAAATGCTCATGTGTACTCACTTTTTGTTACTTGTTCCAAATGTTTTTGTTCAATTCTTTTGCATTGACAAGATATTTGTTCCTTCATAGTTTATAAAGCTATTAAACCACTACATGGCTATGTTCACACCGAGTTTCATTTAAATCCTACGAAAAATTAAAGTTCTATGAAGTAAAAAGTAAAAGATTCGTTGGGTGTACTCACTTATTGTAGATACTGTATATATATATATATATATATATATATATATCATCCTTATTTAATATGTATTAAATAAGGTATACATTTCATTGAAATTTGACCTATTTGAATTTTCGGTGGACCTATGGTTTCAATTTTAATGTGTGGGGTGGGGGGGGGGCCGGGGACCCTCTTAATATTATCCAAATTTGCTGAAATTTTGGGAATAGACATCATTTTTGGTCATTTACCTATGGTTTAAATTTCATTTGAATCTAAGGGAAAATAGTTTTCAGTGAGGGGGGAGGGCGCCCGGGGGACCCCCAGCGTTGAAGTGATATATTTCTTATATAGCCCATGACCTTCACTGAGAGGTCAGTAGTCCACATGACAATTTTCAAGCAATTCTGTCCAGCGGTTTGGGTGAACATAAGACAAAAAGATCAGGCGGACACGTACACATACACACACAGAGTTACTATTTTATTTATATATAGATATATATGATTGTTTTTATTTAAACAGACATGTACAAAATTTGCGACACTGGCATGTAGATGTTATCGATCTACAGCTGTTAAAAGCTGAGATCTCATCAGGCAGAATTAGGATTTGATCCTTCCTTCAGATGGTATTTGGGAATAATAATTCAGGTTATTCTCAAATACGATTTGAGAGAAGGATCAAATTCTAATTCTGCCTGATGAGATCTCAGCTTTTTACCGCTGTAGATCGATAACATCAACATGCCAGTGTTGCAGATTTTGTACATGTCTGTTTGAATACAAACAATCATATACATAAAGCTCTATTTTGTTTAGAGCACTTTTTATAAGCCCGGTTGGAATTCTTTTGATTCCTATCCAATGGATATTTACTTTACTTTGATTGCTATCTCTACATACATAGACCCATAACGTGCAATCTCTACATACATAGACCCATAACTTGCAATCTCTACATACACACACCCATAACTTGCAATCTCTACATACATAGACCCATAACTTGCAATCTCTACATACACACACCCATAACTTGCAATCTCTACATACACACACCCATAACTTGCAATCTCTACATACATAGACCCATAACTTGCAATCTCTACATACACACACCCATAACTTGCAATCTCTACATACACACACCCATAACTTGCAATCTCTACATACATAGACCCATAACTTGCAATCTCTACATACATAGACCCATAACTTGCAATCTCTACATACATAGACCCATAACTAGCAATCTCTACATACACAGACCCATAACTTGCAATCTCTACATACATAGACCCATAACTAGCAATCTCTACATACACAGACCCATAACTTGCAATCTCTACATACATAGACCCATAACTTGCAATCTCTACATACACACACCCATAACTTGCAATCTCTACATACACAGACCCATAACTTGCAATCTCTACATACATAGACCCATAACTTGCAATCTCTACATACACACACCCATAACTTGCAATCTCTACATACACACACCCATAACTTGCAATCTCTACATACACACATCCATAACTTGCAATCTCTACATACACAGACCCATAACTTGCAATCTCTACATACATAGACCCATAACTTGCAATCTCTACATACACACACCCATAACTAGCAATCTCTACATACACACACCCATAACTTGCAATCTCTACATACACACACCCATAACTAGCAATCTCTACATACATAGACCCATAAATAGCAATCTCTACATACACACACCCATAACTTGCAATCTCTACATACATAGACCCATAACTAGCAATCTCTACATACATAGACCCATAACTTGCAATCTCTACATACACACACCCATAACTAGCAATCTCTACATACACACACCCATAACTTGCAATCTCTACATACATAGACCCATAACTTGCAATCTCTACATACATAGACCCATAACTTGCAATCTCTACATACATAGACCCATAACTTGCAATCTCTACATACACAGACCCATAACTTGCAATCTCTACATACACACACCCATAACTTGCAATCTCTACATACACACACCCATAACTTGCAATCTCTACATACATAGACCCATAACTAGCAATCTCTACATACATAGACCCATAACTTGCAATCTCTACATACACACACCCATAACTTGCAATCTCTACATACACACACCCATAACTTGCAATCTCTACATACACACACCCATAACTTGCCATCTCTACATACATAAAAAGTAGATAAGTGATCAGAATAAAAATTGGATAATGTGCAATGTTTATTAAGTCATCAATTGTTCAAACAAGGGGTATATAAAACAAAATTGTCTTTCTTTAATCCATGGATTTTCAAAGATATGCTCTTATCAGCAGAGGAAAATTCGACCGATAAGTGAGCAAAATCAGAGCAATTCCAAGAGATTTCTATCTGTGGGGTTATCTCGAAGATAATGTCTATCAAACAATCCTCAGACTATTGTTAAACTGAAGACGACCATCACAGCGCACATCAGGGAAGTGCCAAGATAGGTGTCTGTCAGTTATTGAAAATTTTACACATTGTCCATAAAACAAAGACAGTTGGAGATTCATGAGTGAAACTCGGTGGGCAAGTCAGACATAGACTGCTGTAAGAATGAAATTCATTTTTCTTACCATAACCTGTTCGGGTTGATACTAAATCAAAATATGTAAGGTTTATAAAGTTTTCGTTTGGTTGTTTTGTTTTACGGCATATCAACCCTTTTGGGGATGATTTAATGCCGAATCCGGTCATTTTTGGTAAAAGTTTTTATGCTTCAAGTTTTTTTATATCTTCGAATATTTATTCATGGTGTTTATAGTTTCGTTGTTTTGTAGTGGAAAATTTGTTGTTTTTGTGTTTGGCTTTGCAGAACATGATTGAGTTTTGCAAAGGGAAAGGAAATAAAAACAATAACATCAATGTTTGGTGCATTTTAAGTCAGGAAGCCGATATCTTCAGACAGCTTGATCTGGTAGCACCAGTAAGGTTTGTAGGTGTATCGTGTGTAGTTTCTGAGTTTTAACTGGAC
>OY744553.1:49660829-49663329 GCA_963556195.1 Sepiola atlantica | reverse complement strand
GGTGGCTTTGTAGAGATATAGGATACTGTCAGGTGGTATAAGATTTCTAGCACGGTAGAGGGAGCCCTCCTTCTTTGCAGCAGCCTTGGCAATGTCTTCTATATACTTATTTCAATTCATATCACCTGTGAATGTTAGGCCGAGGAGTTTGAACACAGGACTCTCAGGTAGGGTGTTACTTGCTATGGCAATCGGTGGTTGGAGAGGTTTCTTGTAGTTGTTGAAGATACCATCCATTTATGA
This sequence comes from Sepiola atlantica, assembly GCA_963556195.1. Classification (NCBI taxonomy): domain Eukaryota; kingdom Metazoa; phylum Mollusca; class Cephalopoda; order Sepiida; family Sepiolidae; genus Sepiola; species Sepiola atlantica. The sequence continues at coordinate 49,663,086 of OY744553.1, read as the reverse complement.
CTCCATTCCACTACAGACTTGAGGTCACTTTCTAAGGATTCGGCCATTGTATTTGATATATGTGTGTGTCTGCGATGGGACAGGGGCTGGAGTTTGGTGGATAGTGAGGGATCTATTAGATTAGCGACTCTTTTTGGACTTGTCTAAGAGGGAGAGACTAGTTGATAGTGCACCAGCCCAGATGTGACAACGATACTCCATGTATGGGCGGATGGTGGCTTTGTAGAGATATAGGATACTGTCAGGTGTGAGAAGTTTTCTAGCACGGTAGAGGGAGCCCACCTTCTTTGCAGTAGTCTTATATGTATGTGTTCCAATTCATGTTACCTGTGAATGTTAGTTCGAGAAGTTTGAACGTTGAACTGTCAGGTAGGGGGTTATTTGTCATGCCAATCGGTGGTTGAAGAGGTTTCTTGTAGTTGTTGAAGGAAAGGAGCTTTGTTACCATCCATTGATGATGATGATGATGATGATGATGATGATGATGATGATGATGATGATGATGATGATGATGATGATGATGATGACGACGACGACGACTCAGCTGGAAAAGTGCTGTGAAGTGAGTAAAGGAGAAGGCTGCAACAAAGCTCTCGCAACCAGACACCGCCTACTTTAGTGGCAACTGCAACAGAGCTAGCCGATCCAGGATAGGCTTGCACAGTCTAAGCAGACGCTGCAATTCGGCAACGGCCTAATCTGAGGCGCAGGATTCTATTGTCTCCTGAGATCGACAGATGACAACAATAAATAAATGTACTTCCCTCCCGTCACGCAATTATTTTTTTTAAAAGTACCTGACGAAACAATTTCAAGGGTTTAGAGAAAGGTAGAAACAAATAGCAAGTACGACAGACCCCTCCCGCAGTCTGAAATGAATTCGGAAAGAAATTCTTCACTCTATTCCCATAATGAAAAGTTTTCTTTCTTTCTTTTCCTTTCTTTTTTCTTTTTTTTCTTTTTTTCTTTTTTTTTTTTTTTTTCTCTTTTTTTCTTTCTTTTTCTCTTTCTTTTTCTCTTTTTTTTCTCTTTTTTTTTCTTTTTTAATCTTTTTTCTTTCTTTTTTCTTTTTTTTCTCTTTTTTTCTTTCTTTTTTTCCTCTTTTTTTCTTTCTTTTTTATCTTTTTTCTTTTTATCTTCTTTTTTATCTTTTTTATCTTGTTTTTTCTTTTTTTTCTTTTTTTCTTTTCTTTTTTTCTTTTCTTTTTTCTTTTTTTCTCTTTTTTTTCTTTTTTTTCTTTTTTATTCTTTTCTTTTCTTTAAACTTTACAGTTTGAGACGTCTTCCTTCTTTCTTGTTTCTCTTCTTTTTTTTTACTTCACCAACTGAGACATTATTTGATATGAATACTAAAAGAATACCCGTCCCAGGACGGATAAAATTAATCTCCAGAACAGTTTTGCACCACTTTTATGTCCCTTTATCAACATATAATGATACTTAACCTTATGTCTATAATCCTTACTCCAATTTTGATCAGAATCCATTAAAGTACATTTATTCAAAAAAATGTCTAAAATTTAATACTAGAGCTTAAGAAAGGTCTTAAGAAGAAATTGAAATTCAGGGAATCTTGCTTAATCAGTGTCTAATGACTATGAATCAACTTTAATGTAAATCTGAAATATTTGAATATTCAAATGGGAGATTGCACTCATATTATGTCCCCTAAAACCCCTTTTAAAATACTCAAAAGAGACTGAAATTTGGGGAATATTTATCAATTGATGTCTAATATCTATGGTTAAAATTTCACAAAAATCGAAGAAATCTTACACCCCTTTTTATTCCTATTATATAAAAATAAATTAAACTAAATATAGCCCACGTTACCCTCACTTACGCCTAGCAGCTGTGTTGCCAAAATTCATAATGATCGGTTAATTAGTTTAGGAGTGAATCCTATGCATAGAAATATATATATATACATATACACATACCGAACTATTATATTAGCGCGAACACTGGCGAAGCATATATATTTTTTTTTTCTGTCATTTTTTGACGGAGGTTGAACACTCGTTGTAAATAATTAAGCTAACTATAAAAAAGGAATTCACCGTTTTAAAGTTTAAATATTTCCTGAAAACAATCTTATAAAATCGCGAAGGGGGGGGGGCTGAATGAAATTCTTTTTTTTATTTGTTTTTTGTTTGTTTGTTTGTTTGTTTGTTTGTTTGTTTGTTTGTTTGTATATAAATAGACGTTTATACATTTTTTTTCTTCTTACCTGATTGTCAAGCTAGGTTGGATTTTT
>OY744553.1:49628329-49653329 GCA_963556195.1 Sepiola atlantica | reverse complement strand
TAGAGCCCACACAACAGTTGGACGAAACGTTGAGTATATATATATATATATATATATATATATATATATATATGAAGAAGAATGGAAAGGAATTAGAAAAGCAAAAGCCAAATCAAATTTCAATTCAATTGCTCAGAGTAAGGTATATTCCGCAAAATTCCATTCTTCTTCATATCTACCTGCCCTATCCTGGATATTGAGCTGTATACTTTTCACAATAGGTTTTACCTAAAGTTCGCTTTTAGTTCGCTTTTAGTACACCACTTTATATATATATATATATATATATATATATATATATATATAAACAACTATCAATTGGTTTTATCAAAATTCTATAATACAATTTTTTTAAAAAACCGTTTTGCTAAGGATGTGTGACGCCGTCTTCAAATTCATATCAGCGTAGTCACGCTTTACACATCTAATTTCACTTTTTTCTAGTTCGTTAACACGAGCAGACGATAAATATTCTTTTGGGACCACGAGGAGATTTACTTGTGATTTTTAACCCCAGAAAAATGAAGAGTAAAATTTAAAAAGAAAGAAAGAAGGGAAATTACTCTTTGATAAGGCTGTTTTATCGGCGAAAGTCTCAGACATATAGTTATGAAAAAAATGATTTTATTCATTTAATATGTATATATATATATATAAAACCAACATTTCTTGGTTTTCTCAAAATTTTATAATACAATTCAAAAACGTTTGATCCCGTTTTCCAATATATATATATATATATATATATATATATATATATATATATATATATATATATATATATATATGTATATATATATATATTTCTAGCCGATCCGATCTGAACTGTAAAAATGTGTTTTATATATATATATATATATATATATATATATATATATATATAATTATTAATGACAATATATATATTAGCATATACTATCAGTTCCTTTTACTTTGTAGTCTCTTTAAAAGATTCAGCTCGATGATTGTCAATTATTGATAACAGAGCAAATATAAGTCAGTTCATATTATATTCCAATAACCATGGTTATATTTTATTATTTTAATTTTTTCACATTTCCAAAAAACATAACATATCTGTGAGATATATTTTTCACAGAAATGTTATGTTTTTTGGAAATGTGAAAAAATAAAAATAATAAAATAAAACCATGGTTATTGGAATATAATATGAACTGACTTATATATATATATATATATATATATATATATATATATATATATATATATATATATATATGTGTGTGATTTTATGAAGGCTTACCAAAGCATCAGGACACCAATGATCACCATTAAAGATATTTTTTTCTTACAAATATTATTTATTCAAATTAAATGTTTTTTCCTACACGTGTTTCACTTGGTATAATTTCGGCTTTAGACAGATCTTCTTTCGTGTGAATCTGATGATTCTGGTGTTGGCATTAGTTTCCCTAATGTTTTTTCTAGTTAGAAATCTTTCTGGAAAGACATCGGGTACTTACGGGAAGGACCACAAGAAGGTTGCCAATATCCCTAAGTGAAAGTGATACTATGGAACAGACTGGATTCGAACTTGGAACGCCCAGGTCTTCAGTCCGTTATTCACTTAACCACCGTCACCTCCCAAACAAACACCTGGATGATTGATAACGATGGTGGAAGTTTGCCAGAATTTGATTATCTAAGAGGACGGCTTAACAAAAGTTTGCTTACATTAGACTTCAAAACGACAATGTTGCAGTCAGCTGAGAAGTAGCCCCACGGTATTGAGTTCCACAGACAGGCAGTTTTAGACAAGAAAACTTTGCAGTCAACCGGGGGGCTTTTTTTATTATTATTTAAATGGGAGGTTGTGCTCGTATTATGCCCCCCCCCTAAAAACCCTTTAAAATACTCCAAATAAACTGAAATTTTGGGAATATTTATTAATTGATGTCTAATACCTATTGTTAAATATTAAATTAATATTAAATTAAATATAGCCCACTTTATAACCCCTTTCGCCTGTGTTCTAAAATTCATAATGATCGGTTAATTAGTTTAGGCGCGACTTTGTACGTATAAATACAAAGCCATTATCCACGATAGAAAAAAGTACTTGCCAAAAGGGCACTTCTGTAGTATATATGAAGCAGCAGATTTTCTGTCCTTCTACTGAAAATAAAGGGAGGTAATTCAACCGGAAGTGATTTTTTTACAACATAAAAAAAAAACGGAACTCTTCAATTTTGATTTCTTAATCGGTAGCTGCTTCATATATACTACAGAAGTGCCTGTAAAAGGGTTAGGGATCGGGAGATACTCACTGACTTGTTTGCTTGGCCGCAGCGCGCGTGTTGAAGGTGGGGGGGTCTTTGTTTTGAATTTATGATTTGATAAAATAAATTCGTCGGGTTTTCATGCTCGTATTTTAGCATTTTGAGTGAAAAGATTCCCCATCTACTTGCCTCCCCACGAGGGAAGAGTTTGCTTATTAATGCGGGGAAAATCCAGCTGTAAAATAAGTTAAAACACAAAAGAAACTTATCCAGGTAAGTAGAAAAGTAACTTTTTTTTTTTTTTTCATCATATTTCACCACAAACAAGGCAGGCCACCACTGTAGACGTAAAGGGTTACTGAGAATTAGGTCGTAGGTTTTGGTTGTCAGCATAAGTTGGGAGCTGTGCAGCGAGATGTCTGTTTACATTAGTTTTAAACTTCTGCATGTCGATACATACGGGGAATCAGGGAGCAGGGAGGGAGTTCCAGAGGCCAGCAGCACGAGGAAAGAAGCTATTGGAGTAGAAAGCTCTACGGCATCTGGAGACCTCCACAGTGAATGGATGGGATTTAGCTGATTGTCGGGTTGGTCGAGTGTATTTATGTCGAGTTGCCTTTGGTAACATTTATTTGTTGTATATTTGTTTTTGTTTTTGTTTGTTGTTGTTTGTTTTTTTTACCCCTTTTTCGTTTCTTTTTCTTCCTTTTTCAAAGAATATCAAATGTATTTGAACACCGTAGACGCAATATTTGTGTATTTGGCTGTCGTGGAAATCTGCAGTGACCGTTGAGAAAATGAAAAATATGCGACCTAGAAACGGGTTTTATTTACATATATATATATATATATATATATATATATATATATATATAGTGTGTGTGTGTGTGTAAGTTTCTTGCCGCGCGTTGTCGTCAAGACGCGTGGACAAAAGAGTACAAGGTTTGAGGAGTGGCGGGAAAAAGAAAAAAAATGTGCTGAGGAATGCCCCCCCCCCCTTTCTCTCTCTGTCTCTCTCTCTCTATCTCTCTCTCTCTCTCTCTCTCTTTCTCTCTCTCTCTCTTTCTCTTTCTCTCTCTCTTTCTCTCTCTCTCTCTTTCTCTTTCTCTCTCTTTCTCTATCTCTCTCTCTCTCTTTCTCTCTCTCTCTCTCTCTCTCTTTCTCTCTCTCTTTCTCTTTCTTTCTCTCTTTCTCTCTCTCTCTCGCTCTCGCTCTCTCTCTCTCTCTCTCTCTCTCTCTCTCTCTCTAATCAACAGTCCCATACCTGATGAGGTGAATTGTGTTCCTGCTTGAGTCTACCTACTGACAACTAGCAAGTCGACCTGAAGATTTCCCCCGGGGATGAAACGTGTAGCTTAATTGCCATAAATATATTTTCATAGCTTACTATATATATATATATATATATATAGTATAAATGTCTATTTATACAAACATTATTGGTTACATATGTGCATACATGTTTCGATTGTCATCTCCAATAGCGAATCAACTTCCTCAGATTTCCCCTGGGGATGAAACGTGTAGCTTAATTGCCATAAATATATTTTCATAGCTTACTATATATATATATATATATATATATATATAGTATAAATGTCTATTTATATAAACATTATTGGTTACATATGTGCATACATGTTTCGATTGTCATCTCCAATAGCGAATCAACTTCCTCAGATTTCCCCCGGGGATGAAACGTTTAGCTTAATTGCCATAAATATATTTTCATAGCTTACTATATATATATATATATATAGTATAAATGTCTATTTATACAAACATTATCGGTTACATATGTGCATACATGTTTTGATTGTCATCTCCAATAGCGAATCAACTTCCTCAGATTTTAAGAAAAATTCATTTGAATTTCTCTTTCGTTCTGAGGAAGTTGACTCTCTTTTGGAGAGGACAACTTGTTGGGTATTGATTTACTCCTCTCCAGGAGTTAGGCACAAGGCCAGTTTTATCTTACTCCCACAAGTAAGATGTGACCCAAGGTCGGGTCGGGAAAGTGGGGTTTAAAAATTGCCTGGGCAGCCCCGTCGGCATTCCCCGGTAGGGGCGCCTCAGGCAGTAAGCAATAAACTTACTCCTCCCCAAAGAGGGGAGGCGAAGCCTGGGAGGGTGGACCTCTTAGAACTGCACAGGACAAACCCATAGACTGGCAGAATCAAGCCCCGAAGGCCAAGACTATACCAGTCTATGGGGTGCAGTATCCATCGGAACAGATACTACACTTTGATCTTGGCCAAAAGGCCAAGAACAAAAATTGTTGTGTATTGATTTACTCCTCTCCAGGAGTTAGGCACAAAGCCAGTTGTTATCTTACTCCCACAAGTAAGATGTGACCCAAGGTTGGATCGGGAAAGTGGGGTTTGAAAAGCCAGCGCTCGAGAGGTGAGCAGTCTGGCCATTAAAAATTGCCTGGGCAGCTCCGTCGGCATTCCCCGGTAGGGGCGCCTCAGGCAGTAAGCAACAAACTTACTCCTCCCCAAAGAGGGAAGGCGAAGCCTGGGAGGGTGGACCTCCTAGAACTGCACAGGACAGACCCATAGACTGGCGTAAATCAAGCCCCGAAGGCCAAAACAATACCAGTCTATGGGTGCAGCATCCATCGGAACAGATACTACACTTTGATCGATATTTATCTACCTCCCACAAGGTAAAATGTGACACAAGGTCGGGAAAGTGGGATTAGATAAGCCAGAGCTCGAGAGGGAAAGGATCAAATCAAATTTAGAGGACCCTGAAAGTATCAAGTTAGTCGCCTAGTACTCATGTATTTACCGTTTTCTTACAGGTGAATGGATTAGCGGTTTGATTAAAAAGATAAAAGGAACCCACCTTAAACACCTGAGGAAATGACTAATTACGAAACACCTGATGAGACTGCATAGATTACAAAGGTGGCCGCCATTTCCCATTGAATGAACCTGGAGCAAAGGATTTATCAGCTATATAAATAACATATGACGTGTGTTTGCGTTCATGTATGTGACACCCACAACTTTATCGGTGGAACGGCTACAGAGTTTAAATTTGTAGGGGTGGGACGTAATGGGTGAAAATTTCATTAGGGGTGGGACGTAATGGGTGAAAATTTCAGATTTATGCGAGTAGTATTTTTTTGTGTTCATTTATACATAAATAACACTAAACAATCAAACATTTTGAAAATTTTGCAAAATTCAGAAGGTGCAGGCCAAAAATAGCCGTTAGGGCTCCACGGGACTCCAAATCCATCATTTTTCGGTGAAAAAGTGGTTTCATGCGACATTGCAGGTCCTAAAACATCCTCAAAAGCTATGAATGGATATAGATGGTTAAATCTGATATAGTACTTTAATTTAGGACCATTTTCAGGCTGTGAAAGGGTTTTCATGAATGTAAAATAGCCCAAAACTATCGGCCTGCACCTTCTGAATTTTGCAAAATTTTCAAAATGTTTGATTGTTTAGTGTTATTTATGTATAAATGAAAACAAAAAAATACTACTCGCATGAATCTGAAATTTTCACCCATTACGTCCCACCCCTAGTTATAGATATACCTCAATAAGGCGCACAGTATATATTATATCGTCTATTACTCTTGCTTCCGTATCTCTCTTTCTCTCTATATGTTTATTAAAAGGTAATAAAAACAGAAAGAATAAACAATTTTACATGAGCTCATTGGATGACTCAATGGGTTATATTTCTTCTAACCCATACACACACACACACACATTTGAATTACCTGCTAGACATCATTCCCCTAGTGTCTTCGCTCTCTATGTACAAGGGTTTGTCAGGACAACCTGGCATGAGGATACTTCACCCAACAAGTAAACCCTGACCAAATATTCAAAATAACATAGTATTCGAAGCCCAAATAAGATCCCCTCAGTATGGTCACACTAGCTCATACGAGGAATGGTGCATCTTCTCCAAGTAATGTTACCTCAAGTAACAACACTTCACTAGATACTCCACCAGACCAGATGAATTCTTGTCCTGGAATCCGGTAAGACCAAGAGACCACAAGAAAGATATACTATAACATAATTAACTGGTCAATTGGGGAGAGGAAAATTAATATTCTTAACTTTTTTACTTACTCAACATTTGACAAGTAAAGGAGAACTTTAATGGATATTCGAATATCTATGTATCTCATATAGAAATCAAGTGTTAGCCCCAGAAAGGGGCCCCTCGATTTCTGAGAACATCGACTGAAGCAAAATAAAACAAAAAAGAGACATATATATATAAAAAGACCCTGATGATATATATATATATATATATATATATATATATTTTGATTTTATTCCATTAGTTGCGACAAAACAAGTTTTGTTTCATTGGTGCAAATAGCGACCAACTCATCGGGCTGGCGATGGAATTCAAATGGCATAAGTTTTAACTTCACTTTAACGGGAGATTGAAAATTGAAAATACATTGGAGGGGGAGGGGGACAGAGTTGGGGCTTTGTCTATAACGGTTACATGGGACATATATATATTATAATATAAAATAAAGTAATAAAATAAGGTGTCAATCAAATATTATTAGAATTCAAAGTTCAAGCAAAGTTATTTTTTTCGCTCTGCTGGCCGGGATTCAGTCTTGTTTTGCTCAATTCGGATTTAACGGGTTTTCTAATTGAACAACGAACTTTGATTTGATTTGGGTTGCACATATCGGGATTTTGGAATTTTAATTGAACTTTCTATATTATTTGATTTATTTATCATTAACATTGAATATTGACACATTTCGCGACTGGATAACTTTGTCAGCTCCTTCAATTTCACGTATATGGACTGCTGTTTATAACTTGGAGTAATGTCTTTCCTGATTATGTTTCTCAATTTGTATGACCTGGATGGATTGTATGGATTCAACAAAAAGTATGTTTTTGGGTTGATATGTTTGATGTTATGTATTTTTATGTATTTGTATATAATTTTATATATTTTCCAAGCGTAATTTTATTACCTGTAGTAGTATAACTGCGGTAATGGTCCTCTGAAGAGAAGAATTATCTTTGAAAACTCATGAGCTAAGGACTTAAGGATACTTTGCTTGAACTTTGAATTCTAATAATATTTGATTGACACCTTATTTTATTACTTCATTTTATATTATAATATTAATGCTCTATCCAGTATATTGAGCTTCAGTTTTTATCCAGATGTTTCACTAATTATAAGATATTAGTTGACGCTTATATCTTTTGTTAGATTGCTTCATATATATATATATATATATATATACATATATATATATATATATATATATATTGTTAATTATAACAGACAACTTATGTCTGGATATCCTTTCTCCAGCCCCCTCATTTTTTAACTTGGCCCCCCCCCACTTTACGGTCATCAATAATTAAGTTGATATGCATGTGTTTAACCGGACCCCCACTTTTTAGGAGAAGCCCCCCCCCACACTTTTATAACTGTCCCACCGGCCCTGATATATATATACATATATATATATGAGATAGATAGATAGATAGATAGATAGATAGATATTATTATTATTATTTCATGTATCCATATAAAATGTTATAATGAGATGTAATCTTTTATGTATCGATTTTCAGTATTTACTTCAACAGTGCTCAATATGTGAGTAGAGCTTGGTAGTAAGTGATATATCTTGGTAAGTAGTTATGAATAACAAAATAACCCAGAGTGTAAAGGTCTTAAAATAGTACGGTTTATTCCAACGTATATATCTTGTACAAGTGATATAACTTGGTAAGTAGTTATAAATAACAAAATAACCCAGGGTGTAAAGGTCTTAAAATAGTACGGTTCATTCCAACGTATATATCTTGTACAAACAATAGTAACTACAGGTAATCCAATAGGATTTAACAGACTGTTCATAGTCGTATTTATTGTCCAGACTAGTTCACTTATTTAGTGACTGAGGGGAGTCCAGTATCCCATCACAAGAGTAAGTTATGAAAATATATTTATGGCAATTAAGCTACACAGAGGCTTTCGTATTTCATCCCCATAGGCATTTTAGCCTGACGATTCCTCACGGGAAAAACGCAGGAAGCCTCTGTGTGCCATATATTTTCATAACTTACTGTATATATATATATATATATATATATATATATATGTGTGTGTGTGTGTGTGTATGTTTATGTATTTACTTGTGTATCTATTAATTTGTGCGCACGTGTGTATTTTATATAAAGATCAAATATTTATGCTTGAAAATGAATACATGTGTATATCTGTGTATGGATATTTGTGTATATATTTGTGTCTGCTATTTTTTTTTATATATGTTTGTTTATATATGTACTTATGTATCTATTAATTTGTGCACACGTGTGTATTTTATATAAAGATCAGATATTTATGCTTGAATAGGTTTGTAAGTAGATTAAAACTTTCTGGTGTTAAATAGAGAAGAAAGGAATCCAGGCTAAGTGGGTAATAAAAAAAAATAGAAAAAGGAAAGAATAAGAAGGAAGGTAATAAAAATGATAAAAAGGATCGAAACTAATTGAAAGAGTTAACAAGTAAAGTATGTAATCCGATACTAATTTATATAAAAAATCCCCAAAAAGATTTATTTAAATGAAAAGTTTTCCAAATCCATCTTACTTCTCTGTCTTCTTTGGTCTGATGAGGTTGACTCTCTGTGAAGAGTACAACCGAAACATGTATGCACATATGTAACCAATAATGTTTGTATAAATAAAAATTTATACTTAAGAACAGCTCTACTTGTTATTGAGCACTTTTTATAAACACTTGGGTTTCAACGGCTTTACATCTACAGAAACTAATACAATGCATGTACTATATATATATATATATATATATATATATATATATATAATATTTATCCATAAATATTAATTACCTACAGACATCGATGTTTCATGCTAACGCAATCTTCAGTGCAGGAAGTTAAATTCCCGACGGTCCGCGGGCTCGAACTCCGATCACAAATCGCCACTGATTCGCAGTCAAGAGAGTTTCCCCGTTGGCCGCCGTGAATTAACTAATAATTAAGGAGGAATTTAACTTTGTAAATACCGAGTCGGCGGGTATTTTACAACGAGCAGCGAGAGTGATCTACAACAACAACCTATATATATATATATACATATACATATATATATATATATACATATATATATATATATATATATATATATATATATATATATATATATATATATATATAAATATTATAAACTCTGGTGAATTAATCCAAAACCATGATTTTCATTGGTTTTAACAATTTCTTTAATTCTGTACTTCGATGAGTTTTTTTTTACATATCTCATTTTACACACAAAAGTAATTTATTCAACAAGTATTTTTTTTTTCAATTTTGTCAATCTTCAGAAGGTTGCAGTATGTGTTGTTGAGTAGCAAAAGAAAAACATTTCAAAACAAAAACACCAGAGGGGAAATACGGTGAAAATCCAAGTTGATTTCTGATAAAAATTCGGCAAACTGAAGTATATAAAGGCAAAACACTCACTTGGGGAAAAAATTAAAATCCCCCCCCCCCCCAATAAGATTGTCACACTGGAGAAAACACACGAATCAGATTTCTCAAACGATGGCCCCAATTTGTCTGTCTGTTGGTTTGTCAATTTTTCTGCCTGTTTGTTTGTCTGTCAATTTTTCTGTCAATTTTTCTGTCTGTTTGTCTGTTTATATATTATATATTATATATATATATATATATATATATATATATATATATATATATATATATATATAGATTTGCATCGTGTAATAGCAGCAGTCTCACTGTTGCATAGCCGTCCCGGAATGGGTCGTGGCAGTTCTCGCTTTGTATACCCGTCCCGGAATGGGCCGTGGCAGTTCTCGCTTAAACAACTGGTCAAAAAGTATATGTTGCATACCTTTTAATTTCTCGTACCGTCTCTCTTTCCTCATCGTGTGGAATGCGGTTGTCTCGATGTCGTCTAGTTTCTCGTACATTTTCTTCTTCCTCGCGTGGAGGGGTGTCGTCTCGATGTCGTCTGCTGTGTCTGCAACAAAACCTTCACACCACAATTCACGAGACACACAATCTTTTAAACTTTTGATTCTGTTTTATTCAGGCGTCAGTCAACCGTAGATGGAGATGCTTCACTAATGTTGAGGGAGTGACAAAACTACTACTTTATCGTAGTTAATTCCTAGCCTAAGTCCTTAGCCATTTGAGGAGGGGGAAGCAGGAATCTCATGCCGGTATTCTCTTAGGGAATTTAATTCCCCTAATCATGTTGAAGACTACATAGAGAAATCGTCCGTTCGACTTGCTTCCAAAACCCAGACTCACAAAACTCTGTTTCCCACACAAAAGCCTGTGACGTCACAGAACCCCTATGCGCAGGTGAACCTTGGCCCTTGACCTGAGGTCTCGTCAATGCGGTGGCCCTGTCAACGTCTGTGAGCTCCGACTGTGAGAACCAGTTTATTTTGCACTCGACTATACGGGTCCACCCGCACTAAATCGCGCAAGCCAAACCAAACCAAACGATCTCTCCACATACATCCACTTCAAGATGCGTCCGGCCCCATAGGGCCATTATACACCATCACAACCACCATCGGCTGAAAGAGGGTCGCTCAGGTAGCGGAACTCAGCTACAGCTTCCAGCTACCTGGGCGACTCCCTGGTTGTGAGACTGCTCCCATTACCCGATGCAAATCTGCCTGGAGAGGCTTTAAAGAACTCCTGTCCATCTTGACAAATAAGTATCTGCGATCACAACTAGAATACAAGCGTACACCAGCTGTGTGAGGAGTGTCATTCTTTATGGCTCCGAGACATGGGCTGCATCGGCGAGCACTCTCGAGAGACTGCAGCGCAACAAAAGAGCCATGATTAGATGGATCTGTCATGTCAGAAGACGATACTCTCTTCGAGACTTTTCTCTCTAGGCTTGGTATACGGGAAATAACTGATGTCCTTAAGCTGGGCAGGATGAAATGGCTTGGCCATGTTGATCGAAGGTCCAGCTGGATCTCCCGGTTCAGAAACATGTCTATCACATCAAGTCGGCAGGCTGGAAGACCGAAGCTTTCTTGGGATGAGCTGTGTAAATGTGATCGTGCAGCCCTGGGGATTACAGACTTAGATCCTCGCGACCGCCGAGCCTGAAGAGGAGGATTTCAATCAAGACTGACAGATAGGTCCTACCGTCTTATAGAGTTTTAACAAAAACCCGCAAAAAACGCACTGAAACAATGCAATATATCACACCACTGCGATGCCGATCAAAATAACTTTTTAGTTTTATTCCATTTCTTTTCCTTTTTCTTACCTTTTTATCTCCCCCCCGTTTTCCCATTTTAACGTCTCTGCCGCACACGTCTCATTATTCTACTTTTTTTTCAAATAGTTTAACACGTGCCAAACACATCCTGCTGTGCGTTCTTCTTTATTCCTATGTTTTTACCGTTATCGAATAAATTTAAAATCTTCACTTTTTCTGAAGACCCGAACGAAACCGGTAAAATCTCTCGTTTCTTGATGATTTATTCCTGTATTTAAATTTGTTTTTTCCCCGCTTGTCTTTTTCACAAATATATTATCGATTTACTATTATTATGTTTTACCTGATAGAAGCTCCGTACAGCATAAAATTTAGGGAAAAATTCCCTTCATCAGTTAGTTCAAATGCGCATATGAATATATATATATATATATATATATACGTAGATAGGAATAGACACATTATTATAAACCATTGTTTCGTAAAGGTATAAACATTTTTTTTGAAAAACCATAACAATGTAATTTGTTGAAATAAATAAATAACATTTATTTATTTTAAACTGAGCTTTCGAATATAAAATATTCCTCGTCAGAGAGTTTTTTTTTCTTCTTTCTTTTCATAGTCTGGTGGTATTGACTTTGTGAGGAAGAATGTCCGTGTCTTGGATGCGGTTAAGCCATTTTGAATACGTAGATAGGAGTAGACACATTATTATAAACCATTGTTTCGTAAAGGTATAAACATTATATATATATATATATATATATATATATATATATATATATATATATATATATATATATTGCATTAATAACAAAAAATGGAAACTGCAAAACTCATTCCATCGTCATATTTCTTAATTTGTCTCAGTTCGTGTTTATCCGTTACACCTCTGCCTTCTATAAATTACACTAAATAATGCTTATAGCAAATTACATTAACCTATTATAACTACATAAACCTATTATATTTTATTAACCTATTATATAACCTTATTAAAAATAAAAACCTATTATTATTAACCTTATTAACCTATTATAACTTTGCTTTTTTCATCATTAACCTATTATAACTACATTAACCTATTATGTTTTATTAACCTATTATAACTTTTATTAACCTATTATAACTTTGCTTTTTTCATCATTAACCTATTATAACTTTTATTAACTTATTATATAACCTTATTAAAAATAAAAACCTATTATGTAACTTTATTAACCTATTATAACTTTGCTTTTTTCATCATTAACCTATTATAACTACATTAACCTATTATGTTTTATTAACCTATTATAACTTTTATTAACCTATTATATAACCTTAGTAAAAATAAAAAACCTATTATGTAACCTTATTAACCTTATTAACCTATTATAACTTTGCTTTTTTCATTATTAACCTATTATAACTACATAAACCTATTATGTTTTATTAACCTATTATAACTTTTATTAACCTATTATAACTTTGCTTTTTTCATCATTAACCTATTATAACTACATTAACCTATTATGTTTTATTAACCTATTATAACTTTTATTAACCTATTATAACTTTGCTTATTTCATCATTAACCTATTATAACTACATAAACCTATTATGTTTTATTAACCTATTATAACTTTTATTAACCTATTATAACTCTGCTTTTTTCTATCATTAACCTATTATAACTACATTAACTTATTATATTTTATTAACCTATTATAACTTTTATTAACCTATTATAACTTTGCTTTTTTCATCATTAACCTATTATAACTACATAAACCTATTATATTTTATTAACCTATTATAACTTTTATTAACCTATTATATAACCTTATTAAAAATAAAAACCTATTATGTAACCTTATTAACCTTATTAACCTATTATAACTTTGCTTTTTTCATCATAAACCTATTATAACTACATTAACCTATTATGTTTTATTAACCTATTATAACTGTGCTTTTGTTTGTGTCTACAAAAATAAAAGGCCACTTGTGCATTTTAACATCCCCGGCATATTAATTGTTTTCATTTTAGGAGAGTTCCGTCCTCAGCAGGGAAGAATTTACGAAGTTCTCCCTTCTCTCTCTCTCTCTCTCTCTCTCTCTCTCTCTCTCTCTCTCTCTCTCTCTCTCTCTTCCCCATGTTAAGAATGTCTTTCTAAATTTGCCGGGGATGTTAAAATGCACAAGTGCCAATAAAACAATCTGAAAACCTGTTTGTTTGTTTGAATTAACTTTATTGAAAAGTTATTCTTTTTACGGCCATTTGTTTAGGGCTAACACCGGTGGAAATGCGTGACGTCATATTTGTCCGCTATGACCAAGTACAGTCATTCAACATAACGGAATTATCCAACCATTCTTGCAGCAACTTTAGCAACAGTCGAGATCAAAGTGTAGTATCTGTTCCGATGGATACTGCACCCAATAGACTGGTATTGTCTTGGCCTTCGGGGCTTGATTTACGCCGGTCTATGGGACGGTCCTGTGCAGTTCTAGGAGGTCCACCCTTCCAGGCTTCGCCTCCCCTCTTTGGGGAGGAGTAAGTTTATTGCTTACTGCCTGAGGCGCGCCTACCGGGGAATGCCGACGGGGCTGCCCAGGCAATTTTTAAATGGCCAGAGCGCTCACCTTCTCAAGTGCTGGCTTTTCAAGCCCCACTTTCCCGACCCGACCTTGGGAGTAAGATAAAAACTGGCCTTGTGCCTAACCTCATGGAGAGGAGGTAAATAAATTTAGCAATAGATTAGATATATGCAAAAATAACCTATGTCTTTTAATACCTTACTCACCCTGTGTGTGTGTGTGTGTGTGTGTGTGTGTGTGTGTGTGTGTGTGTGTGATTTTTATAATTAAAATGAAGTAACATGAGATCAAAATAAAATGGAAAACAAATCCCGTCAATTCTTGTGGAGAAAATCACGAATTCCAGTTTCCCCAGAGTTGCCTCCCTTACACTGTCTTTTGCTTAAAACCAAACCGGCAGCTTTTGTGGTGCATATTTAATTGCCTCTTCACGAGGGCAGAGTTATATACACAAAGACGATTTTCAATGTGGGGGGAAATTAGTCTCCCCCCCCCCTAAAAAGGGGCACTCTGAATTTGAACAAAAAAAAAAAATTGCCTCAGAAAAAGTTAAGTTAACTGAACACTAGCTTTTGTAGTTTTATTATTATTTTTAAAGAGATTTACGAGGGGGTGCCGACAAGACTGCACAAGTATTTTTCGCCCCCGTTTTCGGGGAGCTGGACTTTGCCCCACATTAAAAACCGACCTTATGTCTAACTTTGGCCACGTGGACAGGCAAGAAAAGAATGACTTTTTTGGTTATGATCAAAGTGTAGTATATGTATCAGAAACTAACATTTCCAATCAATTTGGGGGCATCTATAGTAGGACGGCCCCTGCCGGAGTAAATGTGGTATTGTGGCGACTGTGATGATTCTAGTGAAAATTAGGATAAACATTTTTATCACTTTGTACCAACGATGACCAACGACATCCATTTTCTCTACACTTTTAATGGCCTTGTGCCTAACTTGTTTTAAGTGTAATTTTTTTATATTTAGTACAAATAATTCAAAGTGTAGTATCTGTTCGGTCTTAGGAAACCATCCTCCCAAGCATTATCTCCTACTTTCGGAGGGTAGGGGGGTGACTTTATTGCCTGTCGCCTGGGGCTCCCTTATTTGTGAGAGAGTGTCGACAGGACTATACAGCTATTTTCATCCTTAATCCGGAGCTCCACTTTTTTAGTGGGGGGGGGGGGGTATTTTGATCCACATTAAAAACCGACCCTGTGTCTAACTTTGCCCTCGTGGGGAGGTAAGCATGTAGGGATAAATATAGCTATTATCATCCATACTTTAAATGATTTGAAGCCTTTAAAATGTTTTTAAAACACTATTACAAAGAAATACCGATTCCTTTTTTTTAGGGCAGCCGGGCGGGGGGGGGGGGGGGGTTTAGGTCCACATTAAAAATAAACCCTGTGTCTTACTCTGCCCTTTGGGGGAGGCAAACCTTTCCTTTGGGGGAAGGGGGCAAATAAATCGAATGCATTAATATGATTGAATTGAAAACAGCAAAAAAAAGATTTTATCAAACTTTTATTTTTTTAATGCTTTTGTGTCGAGGGGGGTGGGGAGGGGGGTTATGTTATATAATGACAGGGTCATCCGGTGCAAATAACATGAAAGGGATCATCCTTTTCTTTTTTACAATGAATACAGGACTTTAAGCGGAATGGAATTATATATGTAAGAACGCTAGTGACAAATATGACACGTTGGGTCTTCCATTGAACCTGGAAGAAGTGAGTTTGCAAAGCCAGTTCGATATAAAAAAGAAAATAGAAAAAGATAAAAAAAACATTAACCATCTCTCTTTCTCTCTCTTTCTCTCTCTCTCTTTCTCTCTCTCTCTCTCTTTCTCTTTCTCCCTCTTTCTCTTTCTCTCTCTCTCTCTTTCTCTCTTTCTCTCTCTTTCTCTTTCTCTCTCTTTCCCGCCCTCTCTCTCTCTCTCTCTCTCTTCCTCTTTCTCTCTCTCTTCCTCTTTCTCTCTCTCTCTCTCTCCAACTACGGGTTAAACAGTATTACTGCCTGTGATGGCATTCCCTTTTGTTTATAATGGACTATTCCAATCTTTTTGATTCTTTTCTTTTCTTTATTACATTCGACTGTTAAAAAACAGAGAGAGAGAGAAATCTTTCTCATTTAAACTCCTCGTTTTGGTCTGAAGAAGTTGACTCTCGTTCAATAAGTAATATATACACACACACACACACACACACACACACACACACACACACATATATATATATATATATATGTATATATATATATATATATATATATATATATATATTCAATTAATGGATAATAATATATATATACACGAGGGGCGTTCAATAAGTAATGCCCCTGACCCATTCCCCATAGCAGTAGATTACTGATACTTGGCACAGTTATTAGTCTTTCTCTACTTAGGAACCACCCAGAGTTATGCATTTCTCCCATCGTTTGATGCAGCTCTGGATACCGTTTTTGTAGAACACCCCGGGTTGGTCCTCCAACCACGTC
Organism: Sepiola atlantica; assembly: GCA_963556195.1. Taxonomy (NCBI): domain Eukaryota; kingdom Metazoa; phylum Mollusca; class Cephalopoda; order Sepiida; family Sepiolidae; genus Sepiola; species Sepiola atlantica. The sequence goes on along the minus strand of OY744553.1, from coordinate 49,636,734 downwards.
GTAACTTCAGAAATCAAGGCTGCATCATCTGGGAAACGCTTTCCTTTCAAAAACAACTTCATGGCTGGGAAGAAATGAAAGTCAAAGGGTGCAAGGTCAGGAGAGTAAGGGGGATGGGGAGGATTTCATAGCCACACGCCCGTGCTACTGATCTGGCGACATGCAAGTTGTGGACCGGAGCGTTGTCCTGCAGGAATAGGATACCTTTACTGATCTTGCCCCGCCTCTTGATTTTAATAGCTCTCTTAATTTCATCAAAAGTGAAGCGTAATAGGCTCCTGTAATTGTGGTACCCTTTGCGAGGAAATCTATCATCACTACTCCGTCCTGGTCCCAGAAGACTATGAGCATGACCGTGCCAGCGAAGGGCTGCACCCTTGCCTTCTTTGGAGGTGGTGAGTCCAAGTGCTTCCACTGCATTGACTGGGCTTTGGTCTCTGGATCATAGTGATGGACCCAAGTTTCATCCTGTGTAATCAGTCTTTTGAAAAATTTTGACTCATTTTCTTGGCACATCTCCAAATTCATCCTCGAGCACTCGACGCGTTCTTGCTTCTGGAAAAGTTGTGAGCAACCTGGGAATCCATCTGGCAGACACCTTATGCATATGCAAATGGTCATGAATGATAGTTTCCATAGACCCTGTACTAATCTTGACATCTTGGGCTATTTGGCGAATAGTAATGTGTCGATCTTCCAAAATGGCAGCCTCAACTTGACGGACAGATGCCTCATCTATGGCAGAAGAGGGACGACCCGGTCTGGGAGCTGTTTCCACAGACTTCCGGCCATGTTTGAATTCACGATGCCAGGTTTTCCAAGGTCATATGATGGGGCATCATCACCATAAGTTTCTTTCATTTCATCAAAAGTCTCCTTTGGTGTGCGTCCTTTCAAATACAAAAACCGAATCACTGCGCGACACTCAACTGGTTCCATTTCACACCTGACTCAGTTCAAACACCTGTAAATCAGAAACCACAATTAGTTCAGATCTGTTTTTGCAACATAACCCATACAGATATAAATCATTACACATGCAAAATTTCATCTAGATCAGACAACTGGAAGTGTGTCAGGGGCATTACTTATTGAACGCCCCTGCTACATTCTAGTATATATATATATCCCGAAACAGTTTTTTCATGGTAAACAACTGATGATCCCTTAAAATAGTGTTAGAAACTAACTAATATAATAACTGTAAAAAATAAATTGACTTACATGAGTGATTTTCCACTGGAAGACTTGGGACTATAAATTTTTTTTTTTTTTTTTTAAATATATATATATATTTTTTTTTTTTTTTTTAATATAGTTTTAATGGTTGAGAAACTTCCGAGACTAGCAGGGTTACTCGCCGTTGCCAGTCGGGTTAGAGTGTTGGATCGCATCATTATCTTCTTTCGCGCTTGACATCTATAAAAAAGAAATACGTTTGACTTAATTTTCCTTATAAAAAATTGTAGCGTCTGTGTTTCTTTTCACATCTATAAAAAGGTTTTACTCTATCTTATTTATAAAAAATATTTTGGGGTCTGCATTTGCGCTTGACATTTTTTGATATTTATTTTGTATGTATTTCTGTCACAATTATATGATAGTCCCAGCCTAGCAAAAATATGCGACCAGAGGGGGAGCATATTTTTGCTAGTATTAAAATTTAAAAAAATGATTCTTTGATTTCATTTTTTTTTTAAATCAGGGGTAGAATCGAAACTGCACACTCAATGTTTTCAGTCTGATAATTTCACAACTAAAAAATTTAAGACATTTGTTAAGTCGGCTTTTATAATAATATAACACTCATCAGAAAAATCAAATATACGTATTGGAAGGGTTTTTTAAAAAACTTTTATTCACCCTAAACAAGGGGGGGGGCACATGCCACTGAGACATATCGAACATGTGTGAATTAGGGGTCATACCTACAGGGGCATCCGAAGTGGGGAGTTGTGCAGCAAGATGTTTGTTTACATTACATTTAGGTACAGACAGGGAACAGGGAGGGAATTCCAAAAGCTAGTAGTTAAATAAAGAAGCTATTAAAGTAAAAAGTCGCCCATGTTTCTCTCCTCAGTTGCCAATATGTGTCAACTGCGTGTAGCAGTCTACATATCAAAAACAGAAAATTAAAACCAAATTAAACAGTAAAAAAGCCTTCCTGCATCTGGGGACTTTTACAGTGAACGGGTATGATCTTGCTGACTGTCGGGTCGGTCGGAAGTATTAACGTTGAGAAAGCACCAGTACAGCAAGTTCATCGTGGCATATTCCATTTAAGTACTTGTAAAACAAGCACAAGGATGCAACATTGCAGCGATGGGACAGGGACTGGAGCTTGGTAGACAGTGTGGGACCTGTTGCCTAGAATACATATTCCATGATTCATAATGATAAGTTCAATAAATTTTATCAAGCACATACATATTGTTGACGCTCATGTGCGTGCGTACCAGTTCTTTTTAAAAATGTATTACTTAATATAAATCAAAATTTCATGTAGAGCAATTCTTTTTTCCATTAAATTTTTTGTATCTGACTTATTTTTTATTTTTGTGGGCCGGGGTGTGAGTATTTACCTCCCTGGCACCGCAAGAAGATGTGACACCAACGCTGAAGAAGTAGAGCAATCTGGCCTACAAAAAAATGCCTGAGCAGCCCCACCCTCGTCGGCATTCCCCGGTAGGAGCGTCTCAGGCGATTAGCAATAAACTAACTCCTTCTCAAGAGGTGAGTAACAATATAAGTAAAAAGAACAGAAAATAATTAACAAGAAATTGTTATTAACAAAAAGTACCGAAGTAATGGGTTGGCAGAGGCTGCTTCCTCACTTCGCTTTCTTTCTCACTTCTACTGATTGCTAATAACGACTCTATTCATAGAGTCAGGAATAGAGAGAGAGAGAAAGAGAGAGAGAGAGAAAAAAGGGAAAAAGAAAGTGATAAAGAAAGACAGAGATAGAGAGAGAGTGGGGGAAAGGGAGGGAAAGAAGGAGAACAAGAAAGAAATAGAAAGAGAGGGAGAGAAAAAGAAAGAGAAAGAAAAAGAGAGAAATAGAGAGAACAAGAGAGGGAGACAGAGAAAGAGAGAAAACGTGTTGTGACCAGAAAGGACTGAATAGAAATAACAGGAACAGAAAATAATTAACAAGAAATTGTTATTAACAAAAAGTACCGAAGTAATGGGTTCGCAGAGGCTGCCCCCTCACTTCGCTTTCTTTCTTACTTCTACTGATTGCTCATAACGACTCTATTCATAGAGTCAGGAAGAGTCCATACATTCACGGAATAGCAGGTATTTATCTACCTCCCACTGCAGTAAGATGTGACACAAGGTCAGGAAAGTGTGATTTGATAAGTCAGCACCCTAGAGGAAGAAGAGCACTTATGACCTTTAAAAAATGCCTGGGCAGCCCCGTCGGCATTCCCTGGTAGGGGCGCCTCAGGCGATTAGCAATAATCTAACTAGTTCTCAACGAGAAAGTAAAGCCAGTAGTAACCAGTGAAGAACAAAAAGTTTTAAAAAAAGAGAAAGATTTGATCAGTTATCTACTACGTGTCACTAGCGACTTCCTGTCTGTGACGCAATAAAATTCTAAATTTTTAATGAAAATATCTACTTTTTTAGTAGCTACTGTAACAACATCTGTTGGAGTAGACGACGCTTTTGGAGCTTGGGAGAGTTAGGGTAAGGGTTAGGGCTAGAACGTCACTGGAAGCTGAAAAAAGCAGGGGGTAGGGTTAGGACGTTACCGGAATCTTGAAAGGCAAGAGGATGTCACTAGAAGCTAAAACGGCAAGTGGGCGACGTCACTGGAAGTTGGAAAGGCAGGAAGACGTCAACGCGAGATCTACAATGGCGTTCTGGTTTTTTAGACCTTAGGGAATCACAACCCCCCCCCCCCCCCACCCCACCACCACCACCACCACCACCCCCAAAAAAAAGAAAAGAAAAAAAAGAATATTAACATATTATCAATCTCAGCTTTGATAGCTTTCTCATGAAGATTTAATTAATTTTAATATTCACAAGTTACGGTGTCAAAATCGCAGAGACGAACACGTCCGACTGATCGTATGAAATTCTAATTGACAAAAGTAAAAAAAAAATATAAATAAATAAAAAATAATGAGAAATAATCATTCAAAGAATAATTATTTGCAGCCGTGAGAGTTTTCTCGGCAATTTTTCCTTCGTTATAATTTTTTTTTTTTTTTTTGACCTGACGCGATATTTCCGGTTTGACGACTTTGATCTAAAAATGTCGAATTATTTGCATTATTACGTGTTAGACTATTTTGGTGCCTATGTATCGTAGGACCGACAAAAAATTGTATCTTCAATTTTGAAGAGTTGAATAAGGGGGAGATAACTCAAAGTTTTCAACCTCGATTTTATCTTAAAATGGATTTCACTTTTGTAATTAGTTAATATCGGCGCCATATTGGTCATATTCAAGGGAAATAATCCAAACTTTTGCGAACTAGAGAAATAAAGTCTGGAATTAGCTAGGATAGACACAACATAGGAGTGGACATGAAATTGATACACCCAAAAATTAATCGGGATATATCAGAAATAGGTCTGTTCTGTCTTCTTCCCTCTTATCGCCTTTACCCCTCCGCCTACCGCCTCCCCCATACTAGCTCAGTAGGTGTGAAAGTGAAAAAGAAAATAAATAAAAATATAAACAGTAGAATAAGAAATAAAGAAGAATGTGTCACCCACTTGTCGTATTTCAATGTCATTTAAAGTCTTCTCGTATGGTCCAATCAGATCATCTTTTCCTTCTCCCATGTGCGTGCCTTTCATAATAAAATTATTTCCAAATCTTCACTTTTTCTGAAGACGTTCGCTAACACGAACGAAACCGGTCAAATCTCTTGTTTTTGTTTTTCTCCTGCATTTTAACCTGTTTTCCATTTGTCATTTTTCACACACACACGCACACACACATATATATATATATATATATATATATATATATATATATATATATATATTATAAATCAAGGGAGGCGCGAGAGCGCTCTATCCCTTAATAGACTTTACGAATGGCCTATGCTGGAAATCTCATTTCTTTGATCAATCATAACTCAAAAACCAATAAACCAAATTAGTTAAAACTTTGCACACAATTTTTATTTGATAGGTTCTATAAGTGTGTAGAATTTCAGCATCATTAGTCAAGGCAACCCAGAGATCCAGAAAGTTCAATCATGAAATCATGTTATCTGTGTGTACGTACGTACGTACGTACGTATGTGCCACCCTGTATCTCATCAACTATTTGATGGATTCAGCTGAATTTTGGCAGAGATAGAGGTTCTAGGGTCTAGTTGATGGCATTTTAATTTCAGTTTACCATATACCTTAGTTTTCTAGAAAATTCCAAAAAACCTTATGAGAAGGACTTGTATTGAGGCATAGCCTTTACAAAAGTAGTGACATTCCATGAAAAATGCCAGTATACTGAAATCATATGCCCTTAATAGGGTTAAGATGAAAATTCATATACACTAAATGTACAAAAGCAAGGAAATTCCCAAATTTGTACACTTTTATTGTCATTAAAGGTATGACTACATATCAACCAAACCATTTCATTATCACATCACTACAGTATAAATCTCTATGCATGAGTGGATGAAGTGTGTGAGGTGCGCTGAAGAAAAATTCCTACCAGTAAAATACATAGCCCTGTTGTGCTCGCATACCCTTAATGACAATAAAAGTGTAAACATTTGGGAATTTCCTTGCTTTTGTACATTTAGTGTATATGAATTTTCATCTTAACCCTGTTAAGGGCTTATGATTTCAGTATACTGCCATTTTTCATGGAATATATATATATATATATATATATATATATATATATATATATATATATATATAAATATTTTTTTTGTCGTACAAAACTTTAAAATGGCATTGAAGAGACAATATTTATCATAATGAATTTAAGAAATTAAAAAGATGAAAGGGCAGCTGACCGGTTTCGTACCATATATATATATATATATATATATATATATATATATATGTGAAAAAAGACAAACGGAAAACAGATTAAAATGCAGGAGAAAAACAAAAACAAGAAATTTGACCGGTTTCGTTCGTATTAACGAACGGCTTTCAGAAAAATATACGAACGAAACCGGTCAAATCTCTTGTTTTTGTTTTTCTCCTGCATTTTAACCTGTTTTCTGTTTGTCTTTTTTTCACACATTTTGTCTACCACGGCATTTCATTTTCATGACTTATCGTATACCTTACCCCATATATATATATATATATATATATATATGAGGCCTGTCTAAAAAGTATCCGAAATATTTTAAATACGTGACGGGGTTGGGACTCTAATTTGCTAATCCGTCGCTTTAGATTCAGCAGGTGTTTTGGAGAAGATGCGATGGGTGTAACACAAATTAAGGAGTGGTTCAACCGATTCAAAAATGGCCGCACATCAGCGGAGAGTGATCAGTGTTCTGGCAGGTCCTAAACTGCTCGGAGTGCAGCTGTTGTTAAGAGGGTGCGAAAAAATAGATAATGCGGAACACGACGACAGAGATGAACACCATTCCAAAAGAAGACTTCCAGAGGTGTTTCCGGCAGTGGATGGATCGGTGGGCTAAGTGTGTGCAAGCACAAGGGGCCTAGTTTGAAGGGGATTAGGAGTCCAACCCCGTCACGTATTTGAAATATTTTTTCTTGCCTAAGGTAGGAAAACTTTTAGACAGGCCTCGTATATATATATATATATATATATATATATATATATATATATATATAACGAAAAATTCAAAATGGCGTATTAGTGGGTTCCCCCACGTGTGAGTTTTCTTTTTTCTTTGTTTTTTTGTTTTTATTTTGTTGTTTGTTAGGTTTCACCCAAAAATGAACCATTGTATAGTGTAGGTTTTTTCAAGACACTGTAATCCAAGAACTTTTTACTCTTTGTGAATTTTTCTGATGATTTTGTAATGTTGCAGAGACGATATTGACATAAAAACGTTGTTTGGCACAAGACAAATGAAACGGACCGTAAAAAATATATCTCACAGAAATTTTATATTTTTTGGAAATGTGAAAAAATAAAAATAAAAATAATAAAATAAAAACATGGTTATTGGAATATAAAATAAACCTGACTTATATTTGCTCTGTTGTCACTAATTGACAATCATCGAGCTGAATCTTTTAAGGAGACTGCAAAGTAAAAGGGCACTGATAGTATATGCTAATACATATATTGTCATTAATAATTATATATATATATATATATATATATATATATATATATATATATATATATATATATATATATATATATAATATTTGTCCTCATTCCATACAATTAAAGCGGTGAGAAATCTCAACGATTGATTTTCTGTTCTTCCCGAATTACTTGTAAACGTAGCACAATTCCCAAAGTGACTTTTAAATCGGAAAACATAAAATGATCGGAATATGCAACGAATTAAATTCCCATCTCATATAAACAAGTTTGCATTCGATGAGGTCCCCCCCACACACACACACACACACATGCACATAAAAAAAGGACATTTTATCACAATTGATTTGCATGTAGATATGTAATTGTTGGAAACAGGAAACAGAATACAGAAGCTTCAAGCCGTATTCATATTTGTCTTAAAATTGCGGCGATGGGACAGGGGTTGGAGCTTGGTTGACAGTGTGGGACCTATTAGATAGGAGACTCTTTTCTGGACCCTATCTAATAGACAGAGATTCGCTGTAGATGCACCGGCCCAGGTTGGTCGAGTTTATTTACGTCGAGGGGTGAGTAGAGCAGCAAGAGACTAGTGGATGATGCACCAGTCTAGATGTGGCAATTTGATTTTTCTTTTTTTTCAACATAGTTCACCCCAAACAAGGCAGGCCGCCACTGTAGACGTAAGGGGCTACTGAGAAAAAGGTTGAGAGTTTTTTGGGAGGGATCAACCTAAATTAGGAGCTGTGCAGCGAGATGTCTGTTTACATTAGTTTTAAATTTCAAAGAAAGTGGGCTCCCTCTACCGTGCTTGAAAACAACTCACACCAGACAGTATCCTGTACCTCTACAAAGCTACCATCTGCCTATGCATGGAGTATTGTTGCCACTAGTTTCTCCCTCCCAGACAAGGTCCAAAAAAGAGTCGCCAATAGGTCCGTCACTATCCACCAAGCTCCAGCCCCTGACCCACTGCCACAATGTAGCATCCTTCTGCTTGTTTTACAAATACTTCAATGGATTATGCTCCGATGAATTGGCTACTCTGGTGCCCCCTCGACGTAAATACACTCAACCAACCCGACAATCTGCCAAATCCCATCCATTCACTGTGGAGGTCCCCAGATGCCGAAGAGCTTTCTACTCCAAAAGTTTCTTTCCT
>OY744553.1:49578329-49620829 GCA_963556195.1 Sepiola atlantica | reverse complement strand
GCAAGGTCGTAAAACCACAGGTAATCGTCGATGAAGAAAGTAGACCTCCACACCAGGAAAAAAAACACACATGATTTATCTCCCATATAAATAAAAATGGTTAGCTGCCCTAAAACGCGAGAATGGTCCGGAAATGAGGTACCATTTTACGTTAAAGTTATATGCGAAACTGATCCCCCACTCTGAATTGTAACTCTATTTTTTTTTTTCGCCAAGTTTTTCAGGTTGGCTACACGTAATCGCCTAAAAAAGTAAAATCTCACTTTGAGGAAGAGGGGTGATTAAACTGAGGATGTTTATCTACAATAATACTCATATTTCTCAGTACTAGGACTGATACTTGAGTCTTTGGGGAATACAATCAAATAGTTGGCCCCCGGGCATTACCAGGGTATCACCAGACCACTACCCGCCACTGACAAGAAAAATGGGCGCTTGTGCATTTTAACATCCCCGGCAAATTAATTGTTTTTATTTTAGGAGAGTTCCGTCCGCGGCAAGGGAAGAGTTAACAAAGCCCCCCCCCCCCCCCCCCCCGCTTCCGATGTTAAGAATTGTTTTATGAATTTGCCGGGGGATGTTAAACTGCACAAGTGCCGAAAAATGTATTGACAGATATGCCACATGGTTAATTTGTCGTTTAACAGCAAAAATGGCTGACAATGAATCGTTTGCGGTTTTCTGATTTTTTTTTCAGACCTTACAAATGAGTAAGTAAACCCAAATAAATTGGGTGCTTCTGTTGTTTAACAATGACATGTTAGGCCTCCCTTACAAAAAAAAAAAAATAGTTAAAGAAATGTATAGACTTTGTTATGTACTTACGTGGTAGCTGAAAAGAAGACTGTACACCAAAAATGACACAAATTCATCCAGTATTTATTGAATAAAAATAAAAAACGATTTTATCTCACGGTTGCTATTTTTCTTATATTTTGACTTTTCTGAAAATTATCTCCCTTGCCAATCTGTAAGCTGAAATGTCTGCAAATACATAAGATCGTTTTTTTTTTCTTTCTTCTTCTTTTTCTTATAATTTAATAAATACTGGATGAATTTGCGTAATTTTTTTCTGTAAAATCTTATTTTCAGCTACCACGTAATTACATAACAAAGTTTATACATTTCTTTAAATATTTTAATGTCGTCGTTAAACAGCAGAAGCGCCATGAATTGTTTTGGACTAATTTCACAACTGTATTTCCTTAAATATAATTCAAGGTAGATTTGAAATTAGTCAAAACAATTTATTTGGGTTTACTTACTCGTTTGTGAGGTCGGAAAACTGCAGACGATTGATTGTCCGCCATTTTGGCTGGGAAACGACGAGTTAACCTGTCACGGTTTATAAATTTTCGGTACTGATATCGATCCTGAACCAGTTTTCGTGAGGTTCGACTCGGAAGCGTTCGGCTGTCCTACGCAAACGCCCGAGTGTTGACGAGCCGAATGGTACCAGACGACAATTTTGATACGGTGCTGCGTCCTGTGATTGTAAGTTATATTTTCAAGAAATTTTCTAAAAGAAACAACAAAAAAACAAAAAAACAAGCAAAACAAGTTACTGTTATCAAATAAATATTTGTTGTTATTTTGATACGTTGCTGCGTCCTATAATTTTTAGTTATAGTTGCAAGAATTTTTTTAAACAACAAAACAAATAATACAAGCAAAACAGAGCGAAATTACTGTTATCAAATAAATATTTTAACCCTAACCCTAAACCCTAACCCTAACTCTAACCCTAAACCTAACCCTAAACTCTAACCCTAACCCCTAAACTCTAACCCTAACCCTAAATTCTAACCCTAATCCTAAACCCTAACTCTAAACCCTAACCCTAAACTCTAACCCTAACCCCGAACCCTAACCCTAAACCCTAACTCTAAACCCTAACCCTAAACTCTAACCCTAAACCCTAATCCTAACCCTAAACGTAACCCTAAACCTAACAACAACAAAAAAACAAAACAAGCAAAACATTATCATCATAGGACGCAGCACCGTATCAAAATTGTCGTCTGGTATAAATCGGCTCGTCAACACTCGGGCGTTTGCGTAGGACAGCCGAACGCTTCCAGGTCGAACCTCACGAAAACTGGTTCAGGATCGATATCGGCACCAAATTTTCGAATGAAATCAAAGTAGAACAAACATTGGTAGCTAGCTGTTGTGAACCAACGGGTCACTGGTACGTCTAAAGCCTCCTCTCACTTTCTCTCTCAACTCTTGGATATCATTGGCTGCGGTCGAGTAGCACCTCCACGCCGGACAACGAGGACTCTTTTTTTTATTTATTTATTTATTTTACAGAAAATCTCCAATCTTGATTTTATTAGCGTTTCTTGTGTGCGAAGCAACAAATCGTACCTGCTTGGAAGTGACACACACGCATATCTTTTCATATATATTTATTTATTTTTTGGTTAAAGAAAGAAAAAGTTGCTTTCCACTTTTATAATATCGGATAATTAAAACGGGGGGGAAAAAATACGCACCTGTAATTAGAGGTTTTACTAACCGAGTGCTCGGTATCACCCAGGTATAACCAGGAAAGGGGAGAGAAGAAGAAGAAGAAGAAAAGGTGTGGATTTGATAACTGGTGTTTTAATTATTTTACAATCTGTATTTTGGAGGCGAAAAAAAAAACCTGGCCTCGTGTTTTTAAAACCCAAAACTAAAAAGACAACCTTACAATGGAAAGCGACAATCCCCCTAAAAAAGGGGATTCGGATTATCTAGACTCTCCGTTCGATAATAATACAACGGACACCTGTTCGATCATAACTAACCACCAAACAGAATCAACAGGTAGGTCGATTTACTAAACTTAAAATTGAAAATAGTCGTTTGTGTACGTATGTATGTGAGTTTGAAACCGACGGTACTGATGTTGTACTAATTTTTCTGTACCAAAAAATACATAAATATTACGCTCTTAATTCTTAATTAATCGAGCACTCTGCTGTATTTTTTCCTACTATATTACAAAAGAAGTTTATATATATATATATATATATATATATATATATATATATATATTATTATTATTATTATTATTAAACACAGCACTGGACAAAATTAAGTTTTAGAAGGAAAAAAAAACGCGTTTAAAAGTTTTTGTAAGGTATTTTTCCAACTTGAAAAGGGGGCCGTGGGGGGGGGGGGGGCTATATAAATATTTTAAAACCCTTACTAAGAATTAAGGAAGGACCTTTTTGGAAGATTTAAAATGTTTTAACTACAGTTTTCTTTTTTTTTTTTTTTAATAAATACTGACTTTGATAAACGTTACTAATCGCGACAAATTATTTAAAAAAAAAAAAAGAAAAAAAAAAAAGTGGAATTAGTCAAAAACAATTTATTTTGGCTTACCTACTCATTTTGTGACCTATCTGCGTTTTTTTGTTTTTTTTTAAATATTATTTAATTTAAGTTATAAGCAGTTTATGTACCGTAATTATTGGTTGTGACTAAAGTAATAAAGGGTCAGACATTTTGTTTATTGACAGGAAGTAAGGTACCGGACCAGGTAATTCATGTCGCCAATAGTAACGTTTACCATATCTATATATATATATATATATATATATATATATATATATGAAGAAGAATGGAAAGGAATTAGAGAAGCAAAAGCCAAATCAAAATTCAATTCAATTGCTCAGAGCAAGGTATATTCCGCAAAAAGGCAATTTATTCAAGTTAAATTTTCCTTAAGCCAGGCTTTTCAAAGATCAAAATCATATATATATGTGTGTGTGTGGAAATGTTTATAAACTAAAACAATTCTTTAGTTACCCTGGGTGAGATTAACCCATATAAACTTTTAGTAAAATATATAATATATATATATAATGTATCAGGACCGACGGGACAGTTATAAAGGGGGGGGGGGGGTTAAACATGCCGTCCATGTGTGTATATATATATATATATATATGTATATATATGTATATATATATATATATATATTTATTTAGATATTGTATACTACATATTTCAGCAATGGACCGCGGTTTCATCCAAAAGGGCAGATTTAGACACCTTTCAAACAAATCTGCCCTTTTGGATGAAACCGCGGTACATTGCTGAAATATGTAATATACAGTATCTAAATAAATTATATTAGCTCTCTTATATGATCGAGCACTTTATTTGATTTCTTTTCATATACAACCTGACACACTATATACAGGGTGTCTCAAAAAAATGTACTCACTCTTAGAATGACGAGAAAACCTCGAATCCCTTGGTGCGCGTTATCAGCTTTGTTTGAACAATAATGGTCATCAGTTTGAACATTTGCGAACATGATTCTTCAATTACATCTGTCTCATGTATTCGATGCTATTTCATTTCACTCTATGTTAATAAATAAAAGTGTTCTCGTCATTCTACGAGTGAGTACATTTTTTTGAGACACCCTGTATATATATTATAAAGGCGATTTAGTCGTTTCACAGCCAAAAGGCGGACAATGAATCAGCTTCTCTTTTTTCGGATTTTTTTCCGAACTCACAAATGAGTAAGTAAACTCAAATAAATTGTTTGGGACTAATTTCAAATTTACCTAAAATTATTTTAAAGGAAACACAACTGGGAAATCAGTCCCAATTTGTGAGGTCGGACAAAAATAGAAAAAAAAGTAGCCGATTCATTGGCCGCCATTTTGGCTGTGAAACGACTAAATCGCCAGAAAGTTGCTCTTTTCATAAACTAAGGTTTACATAACATTAAATTAAAATATATATATATATATATATATATATATATATATATATATATATATGAATGAAATTTGGAATATTTTCTGAATATCATGAGCTCTAGTCGTAGTGTCACTATTGAGCTACTGCATAAACCTTTGTATGAACTTAAAGAAATGTGTATATAATAGATATTTCGTATATATGTGTAATTTACGCATTTAAAATAATGATAGAAAGAAAAGAGGAAAAACTCTGAAATCTACCAAATCAATATATATGCAGAGATACGGGGTATCTTTTATTATAATTCGTACGCTGAAAACGCTAAAAAAAAAAAAATACACAACAAATGAAAGTAACTGTCGTCGATAAAAGTTAATTTAAAACTGACCTGTGATATTTGTTTGTATTTTTAAACCGTTCCAACTGCTATTTATTAGAAATAAATTGTTTTGTCACACGAACATTGCAAAAAAAAAAAAAATGGCGCTTGCTCATAAGGAAGTGAGCACAAGACGCCATTTTGTCTAAAAAAAATACGAGTAAAAAATGAACAAGAATTTTTTTTTACATCTAATAAAAATCCATTTATAGTACGTAAAAATACAAACAAATATCATAGGTAAGTAGACAAATATCTCTTCTCGACGTAGGTTAAACTCACTTGTTGCATATTTATTTTTATAACCCCGTTCTCGTTCGTTTTTTGGACCCCGTCCGCGACTGTACTGATCATTCTAAAAGATAGCCATATATATATCACACATACAGTATGCAAAACCAGAAAAAGTTCAGTTTTAGAAGAAAAAAAAAACGCGTTTTAAAGTTTTTGGTGCTTCTACGGATGAGGGTACATCTGAAAATCGCAGTTACAATTAAATTAACCGAAAAACTCTTTGAAATACTTATGTATCAAGCAAAAATAGGTTTGTACACCAAAAATGAGCAAAAACTATCGAGTAGAATTGTAATAAAAAATAAAAATCCGTTATATCGTTTTTTCGGGTTCCGCCATTGATTCGAGCAAAGAAAAAAAACACGAAATTCAGGGGGAGATAACTCAGTCTGTCATATTAACAAGTAATAAATCAATGGCAGTCATCAAAATACGATGGAACTGATTTTTATTTTTAATTACAATTCTACTCGATCATTTTTCCTACTTTTTGGTGAGGATACTTATTTAAACTTGCTGCGTAAGTATATAATACTGTTTTTTTTAATGATATTGATAATTTGATAGTCACACGTCTTCGTAGAAGCACCAAGTTTTTGTAAAGTACTTTTCCCAAATTATTTTGGGTCTGGTGGCCTAATCATTTCTGTCCTCGGTGGTCAGTAAAGGGGAAATCCTTCTAAACTAAGGCAAATTTTATTTTTGTCCCATTCTAGAGTGCTCCTTTTTTGGGGGGGGGGGCGCTGGATTTTTCTCCGACCTTGTGTCTAACTCTGCCCTCGTGGGGAGGTAAGTAGGGATAAATATAGCTATTATCATCCATACTTTAAATGATTTGAGGTCTTTTAAAATGTTTTAAAACACTTTTTTACAAATAAATGCCGGTTCATTTTTTTTCTTTTTTTTTTTTAATATAAACTTGAAATTAGTTAAAGTTTAAAAAAATTAAAAAAAAACGTTTTAAATTTTTCTAAGTAATATTTTGCGGCTTTTTAGAGTTATATATATGTATTTTTATTATTATTACTTTAAAAATATTTTTAGATTTGGGCCATTAAAGTCGTATTAAATACACTTAAAATATATATAAATATTAAGTTTAAAATAAACGTTAGTAGAGAATGGGTACACAAAGGATTTCAGTATTTACAGAGTCAGTACCGAGTATCGACGGAGAATCCCGAGTCAGTCCCAGAAATGGCTGAAACAGTTTACGAGTTAAAAACCGCGAAAAAAAAAGCAATGTAATAAAAAAAATTAAAATTAAAAAAAACAAAAAAAAAAACAGACGACACTAAACGTAAATTCTTTAACCATCCTTCAAAAAAAAAAAAAGAATGTAGCTTTTAAGTCGTCATAAACTGTTTCGGCCATTTTCGAGACTGGTTCTAGATTCTCCGTCGATACTCGGGATTGACTGGCTAATTACTGTGGATACCCATTCCTTACAAGTACCAAAAAAAAAACGTAATCATTACTAATACCGACGTAAATTATTGGTCAGTTGTGAAATTAACCAAAAACAATTTATTTTGCTTCGGTTATTCATTTGTGATCTATTTGCGTTTAAAATAAATAAATAAATATTTAATAGAAGGTCATTAGCATTTTAAGTTCCGTGAATATCTGATCAAAGCAACCAGTTTAGTGAGTTAGTAACGTAAACAAAGATGGCTACTTTGCTCAGATCCAATATTGACGCGAAATTTAAAGGCTTATAATTTTTTTTTTTTTTTTTGGCGCAAATAGGTCACAAACGAGTATATAGAGCAAAATAAATTGTTTTTGACTAATTTCCCAACTATATATATTTTTTAAAATATCTTATGTCGGTAATAGCAATGATTACTTTTTTGAAGGGGGCTATATTTATTGTTTTAAAATTTATAAAGTATTTTTTTTTTTATTATGTCTTTAAAATATTTTAAATAAACTTTGGTACTTATATCGATCTTGAACCAGTTTTCGCGAGTTTCTTGTCGAAAGCGTTCGGCTATCCTACGCAAACGCCCGAGAGATGACGAGCCAATTGGTACCAGACGACAATTTTGATACGGTAGCTTCTTTCCCAAAACTGCAGACTTGTGGAACTCTCTTCCTGCTGACTGTTTTCAGCCTTGTACTTTTCAAGACGAAGGTCAATTATGCATCTCCGGTCTTTGCGATAATCATATTTCGTTCTTGTTAGCTCCTTACATCAAGTGATGAGACGATTGCAATATTTTTCCCGATTCCGATACAATTAATGATTCTGTTCTAAATTCCCGATTCCGATACAATTACCGATTCCGATTCTTTGCAAATCTCTAAATATTTAGCTATAGAGTTGTTGATTTTAATTAACAGATTACCGTAAAAACCCATGTAATATTTGCATAAATTTTCACAAACGGTGGCAAGTAAGTCGACGTGATATGGTAGTCCTAGCCATGCCACCTCACCTGCCCTCAAAGCTCCATATACCAACATCTTATACCAGCATGGCATCCCAAAGAACGAATTTTGGAAAATTTTAACAAATAAACACATCCATTTTGGCGGTTTCGGGTTGCAGTGTTCGCCTCC
Source organism: Sepiola atlantica (assembly GCA_963556195.1). Taxonomy (NCBI): domain Eukaryota; kingdom Metazoa; phylum Mollusca; class Cephalopoda; order Sepiida; family Sepiolidae; genus Sepiola; species Sepiola atlantica. The sequence goes on along the minus strand of OY744553.1, from coordinate 49,612,876 downwards.
CCATAATGGAAGCATTGTTTATACCAAACATTCCCGTTATGAGAGGGGGGGGGTGAAGGTGTATTGAAGTGCTGTTGAAATAATTTAAAAGAGCGCCCTCTTGATAGATTCACCAATTTATTTTATTTTGCAACCGCCTGACGACGACCGATGTCGGTCGAAAACGTTCGCACAAAATACGGAGATTTTTTTTTTTTACACTCTTTGGATTATAACATCAAATCCGTCGTACGAAGACTAGAAAAAACGGATCAAAAGCTGAATAAGCAGAAGTTGGCACTCCTGTTTAATCAAAAAAAAAAATATAGATATATATATATATAAATATATATATATATATATATATATATATATATATATATGAGAGAGAGAGAGAGATTTAAATTTTTCACTAAGAAGATAGTTTATTCAGTGAAGACCGGGATTAGTCCAATAAAAATAAGCTCGATGATACTCGATTACAGGGTACAGAGCATTTATGTGTTTTTTTTAAGGTTTACCAAAACATTTCGTTCAAGAAATCATTCATCACAACAAAAGACTTTCCTTTCGAAATGTTCTGGTAAACCTTTAAAAAAAAACTTTAAAAAAACACACACACACACACACACACACATTGGATATCTCACACACACACACACACACACATATTTACTTAAATACTGTATATTACATATTTCTGCAATGTACCGCGGTTTCATCCAAAAGGGCAGATTTAGACACCTTTAGTAAATCTGCCCTTTTGGATGAAACCGCGGTACATTGCTGAAATATATAATATACAGTATTTAAGTAAATTATATTAGCTCTCTTGTATGATCGAGCACTTTATTTGATTTCTTTTCATATACAACAGAGAGAGAGAGAGAGATTTCCCCACTGAAAAGCATCCTGTTAATCTAAATAAATTTGTAAGTTTGAAAAGCCAGAAACAACTGTAGCAGTTACCTCCTCCTTTAAAAACATAACTACACCGGTTTGCCGGTAGGTGGCGCTTTTTCACCGACAGGTGGCGCCGTAAAGCGACACCAGAGTTATCTGCCCTTCGGACTATAAGAGCCGGTGCAAAACGGAAATTCTCTCTCTTCCTCACCGACCTGCCTCGGCAGGCAGACGCTGACACTAGCGTTCCGTTTCACTCTTCTCTGGTCGGCAGAACGACGCTAATACACTAGCGTTTCGTCTCACGCTTTTCTTCTCAACCAGCAATAACAACTACCAACACACGTGGGCAAACAACGGTAAGAGTTCACAACTCGTTTTCTTTGTGTTACGGCTTTCAAAGACTTTTCCTACGCCGGACTCATTTCTTCTTATACCTTTTCAAGAACTGTTTTTCCATCGACACACATGCATACATCACACACTTCATCATTCCACGTACACACACGTTCAATAAACGTTATTTGAACTACTTCATTTTTGTTTGTTAATTATTACTCTGTCTTTGCATGCAACATTGCTTGATTCAACTAAACACGTTTATAATCGGGGGAACACGACCCTCGATCCGAACATTGGTGACCCAACGTGCAAGCTTTGTTGTATGTGGCGGAGTAATTAATTTCGTACTAGAACAAAAAAAAAATCATTTCTCGTTTTTTCTTTCGTGGTGAAACGAATTACGCACCCATCTTTTTCCTTTTTTTTCTACCCACGAGGTAGAAATATACAAACAAACAAAAGAAAAGAAGCCACCGTCTCCATTTTTCCTAGCCACGCGGAAATACCCAAACAAGAAAAACAAAAACATTTCTCGGTTTCTCCGAGTATAAAACAAGTTACAATTTCATTTTTTCTTCTTCTCTTTCTCCACATACGTGTCGGAAAAATATATACAAAAAAAAAAAAAAAAACTTTTGCCAATCCTTTTTTTTCTTTTTTGACGAACAAAAGGACCTTACAAGACGCCACTTCCTTTGTTTTCGACACGTGGAGATAAAAAGAAAACAAAAGAAAACAAACGCTCACGCTGCCCATCTTTTTCGTGACCACGTGTTGATAAAAAAAATTCAAAAATGCCGTCATCTTTTTCCGGACCACGTGTTGATAAAAAAAATTCAAAAATGCCGTCATCTTTTTCCGGACCACGTGTTGATAAAATAAATTCAAAAATGCCGCCATCTTTTTCCGGACAACGTGTTGATAAAATTTTTTTTAAAATAACGCCATTTTTTATCTCTCGGACCACGTGGAAATGAAAATTCAAACAAACAAAAAAAGAAAATACGAATTTTTTTTTTTTTCTTTCTTTTCGACAACAAAGAAAAAAGAAGCCGCCATTCTTTCTCTACGTGGAAACTAACATTCAAACAAACTAAAACGAAAACAAAACGTCATTCCTCGTGTGAAACAAAGTACGACTCCATTTTTTTTTTCTTTCTTTTTCCTTTCTACCCACGTGTTGGAAATATATATATAAAAGAAAACTACAAAACAGAACAACACACGATGTCGAACATCACCAAGCCTCAAGACTTAATACTGGTTGTAAAAAGTCAGGCTCAGCAAGCACCAACATCACCCTTCAAGGGCTACCAACCCTCTTCAACAACTGGACGTTCATTGATCAACAGGAGGACCCATCAACTTGAACAACCAACTCTTCCCGGACATTCATCAAACATTTCCGGACATCACTGACGACACTATGGAAGAAATCACACCAGTTCAAAATGAGTACAACTGCACAAGCACGACTAAATACTCAACAACTGGACGTTCGTTGATCAACTGGGGACACATCAACTCGAACGACGCGCACCAACACCAGTACAGACCCACTTGTACCTGGACCTGCTAACTCACTTGCAGACATTTGTGCATCTGACTTTGACCATAGTGTACCACCGATCTCAACAACTAGATGTTTGTTCATCAGCTCCACAACACGGACTAATTAACATGAACAACATCAACAAATGCACAGACTCACTTGTGCTCATTCATCAACACCTGCACAGACTCACTTGTGCTCATTCATCAACACCGCACAGACTCACTTGTGCTCATTCATCAACACCGCACAGACTCACTTGTGCTCATTCATCAACACCGCACAGACTCACTTGTGCTCATTCATCAACACCGCACAGACTCACTTGTGCTCATTCATCAACACCGCACAGACTCACTTGTGCTCATTCATCAACACCGCACAGACTCACTTGTGCTCATTCATCAACACTGCACAGACTCACTTGTGCTCATTCATCAACAACCGCACAGACTCACTTGTGCTCATTCATCAACAACCGCACAGACTCACTTGTGCTCATTCATCAACACTGCACAGACCCACTTGTGCTCACTCATCAACAACTGCACAGACCCACTTGTGCTCACTCATCAACAACTGCACAGATTCACTTGTGCTCATTCATCAACAACTGCACAGACTCACTTGTGCTCATTCATCAACAACTGCACAGACTCACTTGTGCTCACTCATCAATACCGCACAGATTCACTTGTGCTCACTCATCAACAACCGCGCAGACCCAAGCACCAAACATTCCCGGACAACACTGACAATTCAACGTTCGTTCATCAGCTCCGCATCACGCAGACTAATCAACATGAACAACGCCACCAACAAGTGCAAATTACCTTGCACTCAACATTTTTCGACCGCAAACTCACTTGCGCTCAAACTTGATGCAGACCCAAACAACACGCAGATCCACATGCGTTACAACACTCAATTCCGCAGACGCACTTGCGATCAATCATTCAATACAGATGCAGAAACAGAAATAAGTAGCGTGCACACTACTTTTTCTAATCTTCAACAGTAAAACAGACATACCCACAAAGAATGCTTCTCATCTACAACTTTCCATATTGAATAATATTTTCAATATTTTTCAATCTGGGGGGGAGTCCTTGTAGCAGTTACCACCTCCTTTAAAAACATAACTACACCGGTTTGCCGGTAGGTGGCGCTTTTTCACCGACAGGTGGCGCCGTAAAGCGACACCAGAGTTATCTGCCCTTCGGACTATAAGAGCCGGTGCAAAACGGAAATTCTCTCTCTTCCTCACCGACCTGCCTCGGCAGGCAGACGCTGACACTAGCGTTCCGTTTCACTCTTCTCTGGTCGGCAGAACGACGCTAATACACTAGCGTTTCGTCTCACGCTTTTCTTCTCAACCAGCAATAACAACTACCAACACACGTGGGCAAACAACGGTAAGAGTTCACAACTCGTTTTCTTTGTGTTACGGCTTTCAAAGACTTTTCCTACGCCGGACTCATTTCTTCTTATACCTTTTCAAGAACTGTTTTTCCATCGACACACATGCATACATCACACACTTCATCATTCCACGTACACACACGTTCAATAAACGTTATTTGAACTACTTCATTTTTGTTTGTTAATTATTACTCTGTCTTTGCATGCAACATTGCTTGATTCAACTAAACACGTTTATAATCGGGGGAACACGACCCTCGATCCGAACACAACGCAGAAATATTTTCTTTTTTAAATAAAAATTCATTTATTTAAAAATACTTAAAAAAATAGTTAATTTTCGATTGCAACCCTAATTCTAATCCACATCAGATATAAGAAACATTTTTAGCATTTTTTTTTTCTTTCTCTCTCTACTTTCTTTCTTTTGTTGTTATGTGATCTCGACATTGTGTGGGAGAGGTGTTAAAGTCCATGTGATCTTAACTGCGAGAATTTGAAAATGTTCAATCAGGAAGGATGTTACGCGTTGGCGCACATTAATATGAATAGAGATTTCCCCCCTTACTTAAAAGCGTCGTGTTAATCTGAATAAATTTGAAAAGCCAGAAACAATACATAATTTTTTTTTTTAATAAACATTCATTTATTTAAAATATTAAAAAAATAGTGAATTTACGATCGCAAAGCAATCCTCATCAGACAATGAAACATTTTTAGTTTTTTTAGTTTATATATATATATATATATATATATATATATATATATATATATATATAACTTTGTAATATAGCAGGAAAAATCCCAGTAAATTGAAGTGGGGTTGGGGGGGCTTACTATTTATTGTTATGTAACAATTGCCCTCAGCCTTATCATATTAATATATATATATATATATATATATATATATATATATATATTAACTTTGTAATATAGCAGGAAAAATCCCAGTAGAGTGCTCGATTGATTAAGGATTAAAGTTTTAAAAAATTAAGAGCGTAATATTTATTTATTTTGGTACAGAAAAATTAGTACAACATTCGTACCGTCGGTTTCAAGCACAGAAGGACTTAGCCATCCGGCTCTCTTCAGCTTCTGTTGTCAATGATGACAACAGAAGCTGAAGAGAGCCGGATGGCTAAGTCCTTTCCTGTTTGTAACCGACGGTACGAATGTTGTACTAATTTTTCTGTACCAAAATAAATAAATAAATATATATATATATATATATATATATATATATCTTCCATCAAAATTCCATTTGTTATCTATTCCAAATCGTTGTACCCAAGTAGCCCTCTGCTGATGCAGGCTTTAAAGTCTGTATTATTTACTCCTCTCCAGGAGTTAGGCACAAGGCCAGTTTTATCCTACTCCCACAAGTAAGATGTGACCCAAGATCGGGTCAGGAAAGTGGGGTTTGAAAAGCCAGCGCTCGAGAGGTGAGCACTCTGGCCATTTAAAAATTGCCTGGGCAGCCCCGTCGGCATTCCCCGGTAGGGGCGCCTCAGACAGTAAGCAATAAACTTACTCCTCCCCAAAGAGGGGAGGCGATGCCTGGGAGGGTGGACCTCCTAGAACTGCACAGGACAGGCGTGCAGTATCCATCGGAACAGATACTACACTTTGATCTTAGCCAAAAGGCCAAGGAGGCTTTAAAGTCTGTTTATTTACTCCTCGCGGAGTTAGGCACAAGGCCAGTTTTATCTTACTCCCACAAGTAAGATGTGACCCAAGATCGGATCGAGAAAGTGGGGTTTGAAAAGCCAGCGCTCGAGAGGTGAGCACTCTGGCCATTTAAAAATTGCCTGGGCAGCCCCGTCGGCATTCCCCGGTAGGGGCGCCTCAGACAGTAAGCAATAAACTAACTCCTCCCCAAAGAGGGGAGGCAAAGCCTGGGAGGGTGGACCTCCTAGAACTGCACAGGACAGGCGTGCAGTATCCATCGGAACAGATACTACACTTTGATCTTAGCCAAAAGGCCAAGGAGGCTTTAAAGTCTGTGTTTATTTACTCCTCGCGGAGTTAGGCACAAGGCCAGTTTTATCTTACTCCCACAAGTAAGATGTGACCCAAGATCGGGTCGAGAAAGTGGGGTTAAAAGCCAGCGCTCGAGAGGTGAGCACTCTGGCCATTTAAAAATTGCCTGGGCAGCCCCGTCGGCATTCCCCGGTAGGGGCGCCTCAGACAGTAAGCAATAAACTTACTCCTCCCCAAAGAGGGGAGGCAAAGCCTGGGAGGGTGGACCTCCTAGAACTGCACAGGACAGGCGTGCAGTATCCATCGGAACAGATACTACACTTTGATCTTAGCCAAAAGGCCGAGACGAGGCTTTAAAGTCTGTATTATTTACTCCTCTCCAGGAGTTAGGCACAAGGCCAATTTTATCCTACTCCCACAAGTAAGATGTGACCCAAGGTCGGGCCGGAAAGTGGGGGTTGAAAAGCCAGCGCCCGAGAGGTGAGCACTCTGACCATCAAAAATTGCCTGGGCAGCCCCGTCGGCATTCCCCGGTAGGGGCGCCTCAAGCAGTAAGCAATTAACTTACTCCTCCCCAAAGAGGGGAGGCAAAGCCTGGGAGGGTGGACCTCCTAGAACTGCACAGGACAATCCCATAGACCGGCGTAAATCAAGCCCCGAAGGCCAAGACAATACCAGTCTATGGGGTGCAGTATCCATTGGAACAGATACTACACTTTGATCTTAGCCAAAAGGCCAAATTCGAGGCTTTAAAGTCTGTGTCGATTGGTTTTTACGAAGTTGTTTTCAAATAAGGCCGACCTTGTAATACGAGGCCTATCAACACAATCGCTTTCTTATTTCTCGTCGGATGATTTGACATTTTAGTTTGCGTCGCTTGCAATCTATTGATCTCCGATATTGCCATGACGACACAAATACGAAACCCTATCAACGACAACTGACTCGACTGATAGCCAACATTCTCGGCATTTGTTCTTCTGTGATGTGTCTAGTGGCTTTATCTGGTTTCTCCACGGGTGTTCTGCGAGGGCCGCCATCTTGTCTGTTTTTCTTCTTTGTAGCTGGTTAAATGTTTGTAATAAAAGGAAGTAAAATATGATTTAAGAACACACACACACACCCATAATTATTAATGGAGTTTGAATTACCTGGGAGAGTTTGAATTACCTGGGAGTTTGAATTACCTACTAGACACTATCCTCGAGTGTCTTCGGTCTCTCTGTACAAGGGTTTGTCAGGACAACCTGACATGAGGATATTTACCCCTACAAGTAAACCCTGACCAAATATTCAAAATTACATAGTATCCGCAGCACAAATAAGATCACCTCATACGAGGAATAGTGCATCTTCTCCTAGTGATGTTACCTCAAGTAACACCACGTAGCTGGATACTCCACCAGACTAGATGAATTCTTGTCCTGGAATCCGGTAAGACCAACAGACCACAAGGAAGATATACTATGACATACTTGACTGGTCAGTTGAGGAGAGAAGAAATTTATTAACTTTTTTACTAACTCAATGTTTGAGAAATAAAGGAGAATTTTAATAGAATATTCGGGTATCTATGTATCTCATATAGAGATCAGGTGTTAGCCCCAGGAATGGGCCCCTTGATTTCTGAGAACTTCGACTGAAGTAAAATTAAACATTAAGGGAGAAATTAATGACAATATATGTATTAGCATATACTATCAAAATGGTGTACTAGTGGTTTCCCCCACGTGTGAGTTTGCTTTTTTGTTTGGTTTCACCCAAAAATGAACCACTGTTTAGTGTAGGTTGTTTTTTGTTTGTTTGGTTTCACCCAAAAATGAACTACTGTTTAGTGTAGGTTGTTTTTTTGTTTGTTTGGTTTCACCCAAAAATGAACCACTGTTTAGTGTAGGTTGTTTTTTTTTTGTTTGTTTGGTTTCACCCAAAAATGAACCACTGTTTAGTGTAGGTTGTTTTTTTGTTTGTTTGGTTTCACCCAAAAATGAACCACTGTTTAGTGTAGGTTGTTTTTTTGTTTGTTTGGTTTCACCCAAAAATGAACCACTGTTTAGTGTAGGTTGTTTTTTTTTGTTTGTTTGGTTTCACCCAAAAATGAACCACTGTTTAGTGTAGGTTGTTTTTTTTTGTTTGTTTGGTTTCACCCAAAAATGAACCACTGTTTAGTGTAGGTTGTTTTTTTGTTTGTTTGGTTTCACCCAAAAATGAACCACTGTTTAGTGTAGGTTGTTTTTTTTTGTTTGTTTGGTTTCACCCAAAAATGAACCACTGTTTAGTGTAGGTTGTTTTTTTGTTTGTTTGGTTTCACCCAAAAATGAACCACTGTTTAGTGTAGGTTGTTTTTTTTTTGTTTGTTTGGTTTCACCCAAAAATGAACCACTGTTTAGTGTAGGTTGTTTTTTTTTGTTTGTTTGGTTTCACCCAAAAATGAACCACTGTTTAGTGTAGGTTGTTTTTTTGTTTGTTTGGTTTCACCCAAAAATGAACCACTGTTTAGTGTAGGTTGTTTTTTTGTTTGTTTGGTTTCACCCAAAAATGAACCACTGTTTAGTGTAGGTTGTTTTTTTTTGTTTGTTTGGTTTCACCCAAAAATGAACCACTGTTTAGTGTAGGTTGTTTTTTTGTTTGTTTGGTTTCACCCAAAAATGAACCACTGTTTAGTGTAGGTTGTTTTTTTTTGTTTGTTTGGTTTCACCCAAAAATGAACCACTGTTTAGTGTAGGTTGTTTTTTTGTTTGTTTGGTTTCACCCAAAAATGAACCACTGTTTAGTGTAGGTTGTTTATTTTTGTTTGTTTGGTTTCACCCAAAAATGAACCACTGTTTAGTGTAGGTTGTTTTTTTGTTTGTTTGGTTTCACCCAAAAATGAACCACTGTTTAGTGTAGGTTGTTTTTTTTTTTGTTTGTTTGGTTTCACCCAAAAATGAACCACTGTTTAGTGTAGGTTGTTTTTTTTTGTTTGTTTGGTTTCACCCAAAAATGAACCACTGTTTAGTGTAGGTTGTTTTTTTGTTTGTTTGGTTTCACCCAAAAATGAACCACTGTTTAGTGTAGGTTGTTTTTTTTTTGTTTGTTTGGTTTCACCCAAAAATGAACCACTGTTTAGTGTAGGTTGTTTTTTTTTGTTTGTTTGGTTTCACCCAAAAATGAACCACTGTTTAGTGTAGGTTGTTTTTTTGTTTGTTTGGTTTCACCCAAAAATGAACCACTGTACAGTGTAGATTTTTTTTCTTCAAGACACTTTAATCCGAGAACTTTTTACTCTTTGTGAATTTTTCTGATGATTTTGTAATGTTGAAGAGACGATATTAACATAAAAATGTTGTTTGGCTCACGGCAAATGAAACGGACCGTAAAAAATATATCTCACAGAAATGTTTTGTTTTTTTTTAAATGTGAAAAAATAAAAATAATAAAATAAAATAAAAACATGGTTATTGGAATATAAAACGAACCTAACTTATATATATATATTTATATATATATATATATATATAAATTTAAATGTTGACTTAAATAACGATAATTGAATTATCGTTTAATAATAATCTGTCGTGATAATATAAAGCTCAATATATTGAATAGAGCAATCAATTTTAGAGGTAAAAAATTGTAAAGATACAATATTTATTAGAACATTCAGAGCAAGGAGCCTCACATCCTTAATCCATGGATTTTCAAAGATAAACTCTTCTCATCAGAGGATAGGGGAAAAGCCGACAATGTAATTGTAAATATTATCGGCAACATTTAACTTTTTACATAAAATAAAACAAAACAAAAACAAAAACAAAATAAGGGCCAAAAGGTAAAGAGTCTTATGTTGAGATGAGAGCGTAAAGTCAGGGTGGACGATGTCCAAAAACGGGTCCAAACAAAAATAATAAGAGTTTATCTTTTAAAATCCATGGATTAAGGATATGAGGCTCCTTGCTCTGAACTTTTGATGTTCTAATAAATATTGTATCTTTATAATTTTTTATTCTCATCTTTCACCTCTAATATATATATATAATAATTTCCACACTCTTCTTCTTTGTGGCTGGGATCATCTTTGGGATGAACTTCCTCAAATGTAATAAGGTATGATTCCGATCGGTCTTGGCAACTGGTGCTACCAGATCAGGCTGTCTGAGGATATCGACTTCCTGACCCAAAATGCACCAAACATTGATGTTTTATTGTTTCGCTTTCTCTTTGCAAAACTCAATCATGTTTTGCAAAACATAAAACAACAATTTCCCTCCCCCCGTTCCCCCTTTCCCTCCCTCTTCCCCTTTCCCCCCATTCCGCAAAACTTTTACCAAAATGACCGGATTCGGCATTAAATAACCCCAAAAAAGGTTGATATGCCGTAAAACGAAACACCATGAATAAATACTTGAACATATAAAGAACTTGAAGCGTAAAAACTTTTGATGTTGTCAAGAATTTTTACTTATTGGAGCACAGGGTGGAGCAGGTGCTAGTGTGATTGCAAGAATTAGGAGTGGATGGAGTAAGTTCAGGGAACTTCTGTCATTACTAACTAGCAGAGCGTTACCATTGTCAACCAAGAGAAGAGTCTATCAGGCAGCATGTGTGTGCAGTGTGATGTATGGAAGTGAACCCTGGCCAGTGAGGGTTGAGGACATGCGTTGCATGGAGAGAAATTATATGAGAATGATACAATGGATGTGTAATGAGTATTTAAAACAGGCTTAGGTCTGGGTCATTATCGCTGTTGTCACGATGATGTCCGTTTTACTTGCTGGCATGTGTTGGACGGCTTTTAGAAATTGACTTCCAAACAAACCTATCTCTGGCAAGATCTTTATTTGGTACTGATATCGATCCTGACCCAGTTTTCGTGAGGTTCGACTCGGAAGCGTTCGGCTGTCCTACGCAAACGCCCGAGATTTGACGAGCCGATTTGTACCAGACGACAATTTTGATACGGTGCTGCGTCCTATGATAATAATGTTTTGCTTGTTTTGTTTTTGTTTTTTTTGTTAGGGGTTAGGGTTAAAAATATTTATTTGATAACAGTAATTTCGCTCTGTTTTGCTTGTTTTATTTGTTTTGTTGTTTAAAAAATTTCTTGCAACTATAACTAAAAATTATAGGACGCAGCAACGTATCAAAATAACAAAAACTATTTATTTGATAACAGTAACTTCGTTATGTTTTGCTTGTTTTGTTTTTTTTGTTTTTTCTTTTAGAAAATTTTTTGAAAATATAACTTACAATCACAGGACGCAGCACCGTATCAAAATCGTCGTCTGGTACCATTCGGCTCGTCAACACTCGGGCGTTTGCGTAGGACAGCCGAATGCTTCCGAGTCAAACCTCACGAAAACTGGGTCAGGATCGATATCAGTACCCTTTATTTATCCCTCTTTCTCTCAAGTCCATTCTTATCACTTTCCCCCATGTTTTCTTTGGCCTTCCCCTGTGAGCTGACCCTGCTCCCTCAACTGTTCTACATCTACTGCCCCAAAAACTCTCATCAATTCTTTCGCCATGGTCATACTATTGAAGTCCCCTGTTTTGCACACATCTTCCTATATTGTCCAGATTTAATCTTCCTCTGAGGTCATCAGATCTAAACCTGCCTTTCCGGCAGCCATCGTATCATGTACATATAATTTAGAGGAAGATTAAAATCTTGACAGTATTGGGTGTCGAACAGGAGACTTTGTTGGTTTGGTCACGTTGAAAGAATGGATGGGATTTCTTGCGTTAGTAGACGTAGAACAGTTGAGGTAGCAGGGTCATTGGCAGAGGCAGGCCAAGAAAAACATACGTCGTCGAGTTTCAAAAGTCGTCTAACACCTACGAGCATGTAAAACGGACGTTAAACCGAATATTTTTTTTTTCCTCGATGGGTCACCAATTATCAAGGCTAAGAAACACTTGAGGATACGAGTTAATGACTTAACAGCAAATTGTTTATTTCTTAAGATCAGATCTGAAGAGGAGTATGTTGTAGCCCTCAGGGAAGCAATCTTATGGCAACAAATTGGTGACAAAAACAATTTTCTTCCTTATTTCTAGAATAATGTTTCTTCCGACAAATTCTCGTGCTTCTCCATCTGTGTTACGGTTTCCCGTGACGAAAAAAAATCGAATATGATCGTTTCGTTATGAGTCCCCCTAAAAAAAAAATAATTCGATTCACTCCTCTAGAAATAAGGAAGGGGATTTAATACTTGTTCGTCTTTTACCATAGTCCGTTTTTCACAACTTTTTACTGACCATTTTTTTGTTCTTTTTTCGGTGTACACTTACCTATCAGACTGCTAGAGAATTCCGGGGTTTTGGGAAATTTTTTTCAAATATTTTACATTTTAGGAGGGGGGATCAGTTTTCAATGTAAATTCAACGTAGACTGATCCCCCTGTTTTTGACCATCTCAATTAAAAAAAAAAAAAATATTTTCTGTGTACAATTACCTATCATGTCGATAGAGAATTCCGAGGTTTTTGGGGAAAAAATTAAAAAAATTTAGATTTTAAAACGGGGATCAGTTTTCAATGTAAATTCAACGTAGACTGATCCCCCTCTTTTTGACCATCTCAAATTTTAAAAATTCTTCTTCTGCTTACAATTACCTATCATAGGTAAGTGTACACCGAAAAAAGAACAAAAAAATGGTCAGGAAAAAGTTGTGAAAAACGGACTATGGTAAAAGACGAACAAGTACCGGGGATTTTTTTCGTCGCCATTTTGTTGGAATAATTCGGAAGCACCATTTTTTTTTTTTTTTTTTTTTTTTTTTTTTTAATTCCGTAAAATAAATATTTTAGAGGCAAGTTGGGTTTAGACCGTCCAAAGTTCTGAAAGCCAACCTTTCTGTCTTCTCGGACCAAACATGGATTCTTGGTCGTCTGTTTTAGTTTTTCATTTTTTTTTTGGCTTTTTTTTGGCTTTTTTATGTACGACCTTGGTGGCAAGTTATTTTTGCTCTTATTTACATAGATGTTTTTTTTCTTTGTCTTTTTTTTTGTGTGCGTCTTTTCAAAACAATGGGATATCTTGCTGCGTTGTCACGCCACCCGAACACCACCCTACGCCACCCCAAACTTGTCTGTATAAGAGAAGGATATATTTTTAAAAAATTCTTTGAATGTACCATGACTCAGGCCGACAATTAAAATTAAAAATGTTTGTAATAAAAGGAAGTAAAATATGACTTAAGAACACACACACACACATATACAGGGTGGGCCAAAATAAGGGTCCTATCTTTAAATTTGAATAACTTGAATTTGAATAACTTCCACAAAATAAAAGTTAAACTCACCAAACTTTATGTGTGTGTAGACTGACCCTTCCGAGATTTTTTGAAATAAACAAAACAAATTTTAGCCGAAAAACACTTCTTAAAACTTACAAAAACTAAAGTATTGTTTTTTACACTGTTTTGAGTTTTTTAAGCAAAAATAATGTTTTCTAAATGAGGGTACGTTCCTTAGGGCTAATACGGCTCATGCTTGCTTCGGAAGGGGTCCTTTACTTATTCTAAAAAAAAAAAAATCAATAAATAAAAAAGTTATGAATTTTTAAAAATAGGACCCTTATTTTTGCCCACCCTGTATATATAAAATAAAATATAATAACACTAATTATACATATGCCCCCCCCCCTCACGGTCTGTAGTAAATTATGCAATTCCCCCTCTCAATTTATACTTATAGATTAGATATGCTTCAAATTTCCCCCTCTCTCTAAATATGTTGTTACCCCCTCTCTCACCAATTATATTTGAATTGTCGAGTGTGAATTTAATTCTTTTTTTAAGTTTCAAAAATGTAATCGTCTGGATCGGATGCTTGAAAAAACCACAAGGTTGAAATAAATTATTGCATCGATGATTATGTAATTTCGTGTCATTATACTCTATTTTATTTTTGCTCTGTTTATCACATTAAGCTCTCATACCCGGATTTCTTCCTGGAATTATTTAATTATAACACACACACATATGAAACAGTTTTTCATGGTAAACAACTGATGATCCCTTAAATAATGTTAGAAGCAAACTATAACTGTAAAAAATAAATTGACTTACATGAGTGATTTTCCACTGAACGCCTTGGGACTTAAGGTTTTATTTTTTTAATTTTTTATATATATATAGTTTTAATGGTTGAGAAACTTCCGAGACTATATATATAAATAAATTATTTCCACAATCAAACAACACCACAACCCACACAGACCATAAAAATCACAGACCAGAAGTCTTAGACTCGAGTTTCGCACTCCTTTGGTTCAATGTTTGTTTTTCTAAATTGTCATATATATATATATATATATATATATATTATTATTATTATTTAAATTCCTTTAAATTCACATAGTTAGGATTAATAAATCTATCATGTCGCCATCAATTAATCTCGGAAGGAAATCCTAACCCTCTGATAGTATCCATATTGTATATATATTATTTAGGTTCCTTTTAAATTCACCCAAAAGTTGGGTTAATAACTCAATAGTCTATACATTACTAGAACTCAAAATATAAAAATTTAATAAATGTTCCGAATTTGTTAAAAAAAAAATTTTTTTTTTAAAGTTTTATTCATACAATTGTTTCTGTCTATTTTCAAAACCCATTCTCTTTTGATAATAAATTCAAGATGTTTTCAGAAGTTTTTTTTTTTTTTTTTTTTTTTTTTTCAGTGAATTTTTTTTCTCCCATCAAATTACTCCTCCTCCTCCCCGAATAAACAGAACGGTTAATATTAAAAATTTTCTCTTTATTTTATCATTTTGTTTTTTTAAAAAAAGGAATAAATAAGTAAAAGTTTTGATGTTGACGGTTTGGATTTTTTTTTTTTTTTTTTTTTTTTTTAGTGGAAAAAAAATGACTAAAGAAGCGTTTTGAAAACATCTGGAATTTACTATAAAGAAAAATGTGTGTTTTGAAAATTATATATTTATATAATTATTATTTCATGGATATATATATATATATATATATATATATATATATATATATATATAAATTTGGGAAAGTTCTTTTTTTTTTTTTAAGTATCTTTAAAATTTAAAACTTAAAGAAAGCATGTGTTAGATGCAGATATTTTTTTTATTAAAATCAAAATACTTTTCTTTTTTTTTCATCTTGACTTTTTTTTTCTAGAGATTTAAACAAATAAAAAAGTTTATACCTAACTTGAATTCACCCCAGACAAGGCGCATTGGCACTGAGACGTAAGGGTGCTGCTGTGAATAAGAGGCCAGAATGTAAGTGAGGATTTGTGCAAGATATTTGTTCGCATTACACTTAAATTTCTGCATGTCCGTAGAGTCAGAGAAACAGGGAGCAGGGAGGGAGTTCCAAAGGCTGGCAGCCCGAGGAAAGAAGCTATTAGAGTAGAAGGCTCTCTCAGGCATCTGGGGACCTCCACAGTGAATGGATGGGACTGAGCTGATTATCGAGTTGGTCGGGTGTATTTACGTCGAGGGGGGGGGGGGGGCACCAGAGCAGCAAGTTCGTCGGAGCACATTCCATGTAAGTACTTGTAAAACAGGCACAAGGATGCAACATTGCGGCGATGGGACAGAGGCTGGATCTTGATGGATAGTGAGGGACCTATTAGATTAGCGACTCTTTTTTTTGTCTAAGATGGAGAGACTAGTGGATGGTGCAACAGTCCTGATGTGGTAACAATACTCCATGCATGGTAGCTTTGTAGAGATATAGGATACTGTTAGGTGTGAGAAGTTTTCTAACTCGGTAGAGGGAGCCCACTTTCTTTGCAACATAATATTATAAGGTGATATATATATATATATCAGTCAGGTTCATATTATATTCCAATAACCATGTTTTTATTTTATTTTTATTTTTTCACATTTCCTAAAAACAACATTTCTGTGAGATATATTTTTTACGGTCCGTTTCATTTGTCTTGTGCCAAACAACATTTTTATGTTAATGTCGTCTCTGCAACATTACAAAATCATCAGAAAAATTCACAAATTAAATAAATTAAATTTAATACTGAATATATATATATATATATAAAATTTAGGGTTCATATTTTTTTTTTTAAGCATCTAATTGAAATTTAATAAAGAATAAGGTAAAATAAATACCTTTGAAGCATATAAAGATGCGATATCAATTTTAAAAGAAAAATAAATCGAAACCGATTTTTTTTTTCTTTTTATAAACTTCCATTTTTTTTTTAGTTTATAGTGATACAAATAATTTCGCCAATTGAAAACTTGGCCTCTTCATATATATTATATATATATATTATATATATATATAAACTCGACGGTTTTTTGACACCTGATTCGTGCATGTCTACCACCCCCTCCTTCCCTCTCGATCTGAATCAACAGACGCCCTCTCTCTCTCCTTCTTTTTCCTCTATGTGTCTCTCCCCTCATCATTATTTGTTCCTCTTTCCACCTTATATTTTTATTTTTTTATTTATTTATTTATTTGCCCTGTCTGTTTCAGATTCTAGATTTTAGATTTTTGTTTTTTGTTTCTTAGATTTTTAGATTTTTTGATTTTTTAATTTTTAATTTTAATTTTTTAACGGCTTTAATTTTTGAAATGTTAATTTTTGAAATGTTAAATTTCTTTCCTTCTTCTTCTCTTTCTCTATCCCTCCACTTCATTCTCTCCAAATATGATCTGAGGTTAAGATCGGATTCTAACTCTGCCTGATGAGATCTCAGTTTATAGTAACTGTTGATCGATAACATCGACATGCCAGTGTCGCAGATTTTGTACATGTCTGTGTAAATAAAATTATCATATATAAAGCTCTATTTTGATATTGAGCACTTTTTATAAACCCGGTTAAAATTCTCTGGATTACCACCCTGTGGATATTTTTCACCTGGATTATTACCATTATTATATATTATATATATATATTCAGTATTTAATTCAAGTGTTCGATACACGAGTAGCACTTAGAAGTATGAAAATATATCTATGACAAGTAAGCATCACAGAGGCGTCCATGTTTCATTCCCGCAGAAAATCATCAGGCTAAATGCGCTATTTTTTTGTTAGCGATTGCTTTTATGTCTAAGTAGTGTTTAGACGATGAGGATTTAAGTTTCCCATTAAAACATATTTATAACAATAGATTGTTAGATAATGAACATTTCCCTCTACACCTCTTTCGATGGTTATCGCCGTCGTCAATTTCATAGTCATCACAACTTTTGGATGTTTTCAGTTGGATTTATTTATTTATTTTTGAACATCAGGTCAATTCCCTTGACTTTCGACATTCAATATTATTTGTAGTGGTAGTAGCAGTAGTCTCAACTTTTGGATGTTTTTAGTTGGATTTTTCTTTTTTAAACATCAAGTCAATTCCTTTTTACTTTAAACATTCAAGCTGTACCTTAACACTTTCGCCGTTCCCAACAGGCAACCCTTTTGCAGAATTGAAAAAGAAATTGTCTCGTCAATCTATTTAAGCCATTTATGGTGGCTTTTCGTTATGGTTCAAAACGTTCCAATTACAACGGGAATCACCTTGACTTCTTTACATTTCCATAGTCTAACTAATTCCTATTTTAGATCTTGATATTTATTGATTTTTTTTTGTTTTTGCGTCTTCTTTCTCCTGCACTCTGAATCACTTTGACTAGCCAATCTGATTTTTTATTACTCCCTCTCTGGCTAATATTTTCCTGGGAAATATTTTAAGTTGAAAAAAAAAATTTCCCCACCACCCCCAAAAAATTATTACCCCCCCACCCCCACAAAAAAAATTTACTCTCCCCTACCCTAAGAAATATTGTAAGTTCAAAATAAAAAAAATTAAAAATTAAAAAATTTTTTTCCTCACCCCACCAAAACATTTTTGCCCCCCCCACCCCCCAAAATTTTTTACTCTCACCCTACCCTAATAAATATTTTAAATTAAAAAAAAAAAAAAAAAAAAAAAAAAAAATGAAATTCTCTCAAACAAAGGCCAAGCCATAAAACTCAACAACCAACCAAAAAAGAGGGTTGGACCCAAAATAGATTCTGGACGTACGCCGGCGTTGATACTACGTGATATTACAGTCAGCACATAAGCAGTTGATCCTACAGGATCACTAAGTGGATTGCTTTTGCTGCTATCCATACTGCCCTAGAAACGGAGCTTCTGCTTCAGATCTGGTCGCTGCCAAAGTCAGTCCTCGGAGCTTCTCGAAACACATTTGACGGTAGGATGGGATTAAAGAGAGACTAGCGAAACGGAAGTCGCGATCACTAATCCAACGTAAATACCGGGTTCTGCGTTCCGAGTTTGACTTTGGCTGCTAATTAATATTTTCTCCGCTTCAGGAAAGGAATTGCTTGTCAACATTCCAAAAGGTTGTCTGGTGGGTCTGAACAGGGGCGGGAGGGGATCACTTGGTACTGTTTTAGATATTGACCCTAATTTCCGTGACTGCCCGGCAGCAGCAAGCCGACAGCTAACGGAAGCGTCCGAGACCTGCCGAAATCGAAAACGAGGCTGGCGTCCGACGCTTGGCACTTGTTGACAATGAATTTTGAAGTGTTGTGTAGTTCAATTGCCTCTCCGGAGCAGTGCATTAACTTTTGCCAGCAGAAAGCTCTGCTGGCAAAAGATATGCGATGTATGCGAAAGACAGTTACTGAAAAATATGCCTGGAGATGCCCCACCCAGGAATGCCGGGCTTGGATTTCGTTGCGATCGGGGACGTTTTTTTCGCGGTCCTCCTCTTCTGCCTGTATTTCGCTAAGCCCCCCTCCAAAAACGAAAAACAAGCCCTTACCCCTCCAGCTAAAATAATGGAAAAAAACAAAAAAACAATGCGTAATTGCAAAAAAAAAAAAAAAAATGGTTTAAAAAAGTTATTATTTTCGCGTTCTACAGTTTATAAAAACAGTTCATTTCAGTTACAAAACAAATGTTTAAAAAAAAACAATGCGTAATTGCAAAAAAAAAAATGGTTTAAAAAAATTATTTTCGCGTTCTAAAGTTTATAAAAACAGTTTATTTCAGTTACAAAAAAAATGGTTTAAAATGTTAGCGTTTATAAAAAAGTTTCTTACATAAAATGGTTAAATATTAATTTAAAAAAAGTTTATTCATTTCAGCTATGGGTTTGTTCATTTATTTCATTTTTTGTATAAAAATATATGCATTTCTTTTTCTTTACGTATATTCATCGTCTTACATTGTTGTCGTCTGCCGACTCGGCAGGTCTCGGACGCTTCCGTTAGCTGTCGGCTCGCTGCTGCCGGGCAGTCACGGAAATTAGGGTCAATATCTAAAACAGTACCGATCACTTCAGCGGGGACAAAAAAAAAAAGGTTAGAATTGTCTGATTGTTATTTAAGGTAGGTCATTATTTAAGGTAGGTCATTATTTAAGGTAGGTCATTATTTAAGGTAGGTCATTATTTAAGGTAGGTCATTATTTAAGGTAGGTCATTATTTAAGGTAGGTCAGCCGATGACAAAGAGACTAAACGCGTGTTTTGGACACATTTATTAATTATTCTTATCGGGTCGCCAGTTATGGAGGCCATTTTGTATTTTTAGTTTCCTGTCGGATTAATCTAATAAGATGTTCCTATATGCATTCCTATACTTATATAAGGGTTGTCGTATATGCAGATGACACAATTGTCTGTGGCAGCACTTTGAAAAGCATTTGTGATCTTGCTGATTCGCTCTCTTCCGACCTGGATCACATGGTGCAATGGGAGAAAAAGCGGTTTGTCACATACATATAGGTGTGTTTGAGTCTTTGTTCTCTACTATATATACAGTATTTTTAAGACTGTTGCATTATTTTATCCTTTTTATTATTAAATCACTTTACTTATTGTTAATATCGAAGAAACTATTGCACACATATATATATATATATATATATATATATATATATATATATATATATATAGATATAGGAAAATAAGACAATAAAATTACAAATGAATAATGCAAAACATTAATTTATTATAAACTTTTTTTTAAAATTGTTATGCAAATTAGGCATACAAATGGGTGTGTTTAGGTCTTTGTTCTCTACTATATATACAGTATTTTTAAGACTGGGTTGTATTATTTTATCCTTTTTATTATTAAATCACTTTACTTATTGTTAATATCGAAAAAACTATTGCACACATATATATATATAAATATAGGAAAATAAGACAATAAAATTACAAATGAATGATGCAAAACATTAATTTATTATAAACTTTTTTTTAAAAATTGTTATGCAAATTAGGCATACAAATGGGTGTGTTTAGGTCTTTGTTCTCTACTATATATACAGTATTTTTAAGACTGTTGCATTATTTTATCCTTTTTATTATTAAATCACTTTACTTATTGTTAATATCGAAGAAACTATTGCATATATATATATATAAAGAAAATAAGACAATAAAATTACAAATGAATAATGCAAAACATTAATTTATTACAAACTTTTAAAAATAGTTAAGCAAATGAGGCATACAAACAGGTGTTTGGGTCTTTGCTCTCTACTATATATACAGTATTTTTAAGGCTATGCTGTATTATTTTCTCGTTTTTATTATTAAATCACTATGTTCAAATTGCATATGTTTCTGAATTTTTAAGATGAGAATTGATAATTAGGATTATTCGGACTACTGTTCTCATCTTGAGTGTTATTCTCACAACGTTTCGGCCGCTGTAACCTCCGGCCTTCTTCAGGTGTATCTTTTCAAACTCGGGGAATCTTTCTGTCGAACTCAGGAATCTGGACGGAATTTCGGACGGAACCCTTTACTTAATCCATGGGGGTAGCATGCTCTCGTCCTGTCAGCCATGACTTGGAGAAGTTGTATATAAAGAATTGCGAATTACTGAAGACTTCTCCCAGACATGAAATATTCCCGAGTTCGAAAAGATACACCTGAAGAAGGCTGGAAGTTACAGCGGCCGAAATATTGCATATATATATATATATATATATATATATATATATATATATATATATATATATATATATATATATATATATATATAGGCAGCATCTTCTCTTGCAGGCAAGTATTGTTGAATATAAGAGACAACTCGTCTAGATATCCTTTGGTAGATCCTTTCAATAGTCAGAATTAGGATCTTAGTTTCGGAGAGGAATTGGTTGATGAATTTGCTATAGTTTGGATTTGTCTCCCAAGTACTTTCGGACCCATCTGGGTCCATCTTCGGGGGAATGAGGTTAATCAGGTATAGACCATGTGTAGTATTTATAGAAGGTTTTTGGCGGGAATTATGTACTAAGTACGAAACTATATTGGAGCATTTTAGAATATCATTACTGATATTAAAGTTATTTTTACCCAGCCTAATAAGCCGGTATTGTCCGGGCCTTCAGGTCTGGATTTACGCCGGTCTATCGGTTGTCCGTCCTGTGCAGTTCTAGGAGGTGCACCCTCCCAGGCTTTGCCTTCTCACCCTTTGAGAAGGGGTTGGTTTATTGCTAATCGCCTGAGGCGTCCCTACCGGGGAATGCCGACGGGGCTGCCCAGGCAATTTTTAAAATAGCCAGAGTGCTCAAATTCTCGAGCACTGATTTTTTCCCACTTTCCCGACCTTGTGTCACATCTTACCTTGTGGGAGGAAGATAGATAGAATTAATTAGGTTTTTTTTGGTTTTTATATATAGGGCTTCTAATATATGGAGTTTTTGTTTTACTAAATTCTAAGATTTTGGTATTTTCTACTAAGAGTTTTCTGAATTCCGATCGGGGGCAGGAGTTATATAGTGGTTGTTATATATATATATATATATATATATATATATATATATATATATATATTCCATGATAAATGCCAGTATACTGAAATCATATACTCTTAATAGGGTTAAGATGAAAATTCATATACACTAAATGTACAAAAGCAAGGAAATTCCCAAATTTTTACACTTTTATTGTCATTAAGGGTATGCGAGCACAACAGGGCTATGTATTTTACTGGTAGGAATTTTTCTTCAGCGCACCTCACACACTTCATCCACTCATGCATAGAGATTTATACTGTAGTGATGTGATAATGAAATGGTTTGGTTGATATGTAGTCATACCTTTAATGAGAATAAAAGTGTACAAATTTGGGAATTTCCTTGCTGTTGTACATTTAGTGTATATGAATTTTCATCTTAACCATATTAAGGGCATATGATTTCAGTATACTGCATTTTTCATGGAATGTCACTACTTTTGTAAAGGCTATGCTTCAAGACAATGGTTATTTTTAAAATTTTCTGGAAAACTAAGGTATATGGTAAACTGAAATTAAAATGCCATCAACTAGACCCTAGAACCTTTATCTCTGTCAAAAATCAGCTGAATCCATCAAATAGTTGATGAGATACAGGGTGGCACATACGTACGTACGTACGTACGTACGGATAACACAAAATCACTCCTGACCTTTCTGGATCTCTGGGTTGCCTTGACTAATGATGCTGAAATTCGACACACTTATAGAACCTATCAAATGAAAATTTTGTGCAAAGTTTTAACTAATTTGGTTTATTGGTTTTTTAGTTGACTGATCAAAGAAATGAGATTTCTAGCATAGGTCGTTTTTGAAGTCTATTAAGGGATAGAGCGATATCGCACCTCCCTTGATATATATATATATAAATATGAATAATGCAAAACATTAATTTATTACAAACTTTTAACCATAGTTATGCAAATTAAGCCTACAAATAGATGTGTTTGGAATGTTGCTATCTAGCTATATATGATGCGATGAGGAAAAAAAGTGGGTTGTTACTTTAAAACCTTTAAAACCAAGCCTCTCTCCTTTAACCACCAATGCTCAGACCATTGTTTTGTTCTATGACCCACTCCTTGAGGAAGCCCCTGGTTTTGATAAGCTTCTAGGACTGACTTTCACCCCAGATCTAAAATGGGAGACAACCTGTTGCTAAGGATGCTGTAAAAATGATGGTTTCTCCATCTTTAACTTCCTTCTCACCGCAGGAAGATTGGCACCAAGGCCGAAAGGTATGGTGAATTAGCCAGCGCCCCAGAATTGGCGTACTCTGGACCTGTAAAAATTTCTTGGGCAGCCCAGTTGAGGTAACAGGGTCAGTTGGCAGGAGAAGGCCAAGGAAAACATGGGAGGAAGTGAGAAGAATGGACTTGAAACAAAGAGGGATAAATAAAGACCTGGTCAGAGATAGGTTATTTATCTATCTCCCACAGCGGTAAGATGTGACACAAGGTCGGGAAAGTGGGATTTGAAAAGCCAGCGCCCGAGAAGGTGAGCTGGCCTACAAAAAATTGCCTGAGCAGCCTCGTCGGCATTCCCCGGTAGGGGCGCCTCAGGCGATTAGCAATAAACTAACCCCTTCTCCAGGAGTTAGGCACAAGGCCAGTTTTTATCTTACTCCCACAAGTAAGATGTGACCCAAGGTCGGATCGGGAAAGTGGGGTTTAAAAATTGCCTGGGCAACCCCGTTGGCATTCTCGGTAGGGGCGCCTCAGACAGTAAGCAATAAACTTACTCCTCCCCAAAGAGGGCAGGCAAAGCCTGGGAGGTGGATCCCTAGAACTGCACAGGACAGACCCATAGACCGGCGTAAATGAAGCCCCGAACGCCAAGACAATACCAGTCTATGGGGTGCAGTATCCATCGGAACAGATACTACACTTTGATCCTGGCCGGTCAGAGATAAGTTAGTTTGAGTCTTTCTAAAAGCCGTTCAATATATACCAGCATGTAAAACGGACGTTAAACTGATGATGATGATGATGATGATGATGTTTCCGTCCCAACAGCCGAACAAAACCACAGATAAACATTTCATTCAAAACGGCTAATAACGGAGAAAAATTCCTGTTTTGGGCAAACGAATGACTTATCCGCGTCGGGTCTCTCGTCAGATGTCGGCCATTTGTTTTCCTTTTCTTTGTCAGGTGAAACTAATAACATGTTGTGATAACAGGGAATATTTTTACAAAACAAATCGCTGACCTTGTGCCAGAAATATATATGGCCAGAATATTAGTAATTCATAAGTGTTGGCAGTCATGGAATCGTTTCAGGAAACGAAATCCTCAAACAAACTAAATATTGCTTCTTTTTTTTTTCTAGACTTTTTCTAGATTTTTTCTAGACTTTTTCTAAACTGCTTTGACAGCCACCATTTATGAAGAAGGTCAGGGGTTCTATCGACCGAAATGTTGTGCCCCAGCGGTCAATCCTTGGACCTTTATCATTTCTAATATTCACGAACGACCTCCCCCATGAAATTGTGTCCGAGATGGGTATATTTGCTGAGGACACCATGCTTTATACCAGATATGTGGGTAAACACGAATGTTCACACACACACACACATATATATATATATATATATATATATATATATATATATAAAGTGGAGAACTAAAAGCGTACTTTTAGGAAAGGTAAAACCTATTGTGAAAAGTATACAGCTCAATATACAGGATAGAGCAGATAGATGGGTAGAAGGATGAAAAGGAATTAGAAAAGCGAAAGGCAAATCTATTTTCAATTCAGTTGCTCAATGCAAGCGAAGCAATTTATTAATTTTTTCCTAAAGCCAGGCTTTTCAAAGATCAAAATCTTATCAGAGGAAATTGCTGGGATAGATAATTTGGCGAAGAGTCAAGATTTAAAATCTGAAAAAGTAAAACAAAGATTGTGGGGGAGGGGGGAACAAAGCAAAAAGCTGCCCGAATGCAAGCAAGTGTCTGATTGTAAAAAAATCTGGTGTCAAAAAGTCCAGCGGAGAAAGGCTGTTAGAAGGCACGATAAATAAATTGAGAGGTTTCAAAGTTAAACTCCAGAAACCAACATCTTCAGATACAATCCAAAGGGTAAAAAGTCCAATAGAGGGTTCGTTCGTGGATGCAACAAGGCTCAGTAATTCGTGAGGTGGGAAATATTAGCCATATTGAGCAACTGAATTGAAAAAGATCTGCCACCGTCACTTTTCTAATTCCTTTTCATCCTTATATATATATATATATATATATATATATATATATATATATATAGTGTGTAGATTTCAATTTTGTGTAGAGAATCTGAATAACAGAGCTCAATGTAATTTAAACAGAGCAAAACAGAATTATAAAAAGAAAAACTATACACACATTAAGGTTGTACACATAATAACTTATTTCGACCCCTTTAATTAGGTCTCCTCAGATGTATAGACAACCACGTCAAAAAAATTCTCTCTATATATATATATATATATTGAAGTATTTGAAGTCCATTGAAGTATTTGTAAAACAAGCACAAGGATGCTACATTGCGGCGATGGGACAGGGGCTGGAGCTTGGTTGACAGTGAGGGACCTATTGTTGGCAACTCTTTTTTGGACCTTGTCAAGGAGGGAGAGACTAGTAGATGATGCACCAGCCCAGATATATAATCGTGATTAAAAGCAACCCAATTCTGCAAGGTATGTGTGTGTGTGTGTGCTTAATCTCAATATCCATTTAATTTCATTGTTGTTGTTTGAAGGAGATTGGGAAGAAGGTGGTAGGAATCTGAGCAGCCAATGACAAAGAGAACGAAATTATTGTTTTGGAACAAATGGATTAATTGTCCATTTTCTTCTATTTCTTCCTGTCATTTTCAACTAATAACATGTTTTGATAAAGTAGTCTCTATAATAAAGTCCAATGTGTGTGTATATATATATAAGTTCTGCTACCTACTGAAGAAGGTCGTATTATAAACGATCGAAATATTTTGGTAGAACTGTTCAATATGTGTTTTTGAGTTTATTTTTGCTAGTTGTTGATTTGCTTATCCTTTATTCCATTTTTATTTTTACATATATATATATATTTTCTTCTATCTCTTCCTGTCATTTTCAACTAATAACATGTTTTGATAAAGTAGTCTCTATAATAAAGTCCAATGTGTGTGTGTGTGTGTGTATCTATATAATACTAAAACTCTATTGTTCTTGTATGTTTGCAATCAGCTTTCAGCTTTCCGGTTTTCAACATCCGGTTGCGCATGCGTAAATAGCATCGTCTTCAATCTGTTATTCCAATTCCGTTATTCTCTATTATGATTAACGAACGCATGAAATTTTTCATTCTGGAAATTTTTAAACAATTTCATTTAATTTCATCAAATAGTTTATTTGTTTTCTTCACGGTTAAAAACATTCAACAGGAGGACTTCGTAAAGTCTATCGCAGTTTCAAAAAAACTCCTCACTTTTAAAAAACAAAAACAAACAAACAAAAAAACAACACTCATTATTAATATCAACCATACTAGCGGTCGGTGAACGAAACCACCTCCCACTTTCCCTCTCATAGATTTCACCACTCCTACTCCCTCTGTTTTCGTTACGTACGCGAGAAAGCTGAATCGGTAAATGCACACATTTCTATTACATTAAATAGTGTTTCCTTTTGTTGTTTTTTAAACAGCAAATACTTGAATCATATGTTTTACACATATTACATAAAAAAAAACAATTATAATAAACAGAACGACTCATAGAAATCTATCTATATTCTTTTTTCATTTTAATATACTTTCATAGAAATGCTTCTGTTATGTAAAAAAAAACTATTTTCTTTATGCCACAAGTGTCACGCTCATACATGAATTCCATAGCTAATATAACAAACTGACCCAACGGGTCACGGGTGGTCTAGTATATATATAAGTTCTGCTACCTACTGAAGAAGGTCGTATTATAAACGATCGAAATATTTCGGTAGAACTGTTCAATATGTGTTTTTGAGTTTATTTTTGCTAGTTGTTGATTTGCTTATCCTTTATTCCATTTTTATTTTTACATATATATATATATATATAGAGAGAGAGAGAGCGTCTCAAAAATGTAATTGTCTGAGTGATGCTTGAAAAAACCGCACGGTTGAAATAAATTATTGCATCGACAATTATGTGATTTCGTGTATATTTTATGTTTATATATATATATATATACAATGTATTTCTATGTAATTATTTTTATAGGTGATTTTCAACTAGTTGTTATTGAGCTTACTAATATATTTAATTGTTTCACTTCCTAAGTGATTAAGATGCAGAAAACTGCATTATTAGTCGTCCTAAACTTCAAAGGCCGTATTTTTTGTTAATATATATATTAATTTTATACGTACATAAAAGTAATCCATGGGCACGTGTTTCTGGCTCACAGCCGTCACCAGCATGGCTAACTTACAGAGATCGAACCTTTGATGTTGATGTTTATAGTCCAGCGTTCTACCACTGGGCCAAGACGCTCTGTGTAGAAATATGTACGATTTTTATCACCCAAGTATTTAATGTATTTCTATTGGGTGATAAAAATCGCACATATTTCTACACAGAGCGTCTTGGCCCAGTGGTAGAACGCTGAACTATAGACATCAATATTGAAGGTTCGATCTCTGTCTAAGTTAGCCATGCTGATGACGGCTGTGAGCCAGAAACGCGTGTCCATGGATTTCTTTTATGTACGTATAAAATTTATATATATATATATATATATATATATATACAAACATTGTTAAAAATAACAGAATTCGTCTGTTTAATTATACCTTTTCGAATCATCCTCAGGTGTCAAAAGCAAATGAACAAAAAAAACTGGAGAAAGAAGAGAAAAAACGTTCTCTGAGCGTTTCTCAGCCGTCTTTTTAAAAAATTCTCTTCCTTCAGAATCTACAAAATTTATGTATTCCAATTTAGTGTAATCCCGGTCAGGTCGGTACGAAAGCAAATCTACGTGTGTGATATTCGAAAGGTCCCTATGCTGCAATTGAACCAAGTGGCCCTTCGGAAGACGTTGGTTTTTATTTTGATTTGTTTCATGAAAAGCAGTTTTCTTCGACACGGGGGTCGATGTAGGTGTGATAAGGTCATCCATCTTTTGCTGCGTAGTGGTAGAAACTAGGGCAGTAGCGCTTGATATATCCAAGGCCTTTGACAAGGTATGGCACAAAGGGCTTCTCCTGAAAATATGCAATGTAGCATCCTTGTGCTTGTTTTACAAATACGTCAATGGATTATGCTCCTATGAACTGGCTGCTCTGGTGCCCCCGCGACGTAAGTTCACTAGACCAACTCGACAATTGACTAAATCCCATCCATTCACTGTGGAGGTCCCCAGATGCCGGAGAGCTTTCTACTCAAATAGCTTCTTTCCTCGTGCTGCTGGCCTCTGGAACTCCCTCCCTGCCCCCTGTTTCCCCGACGTTACTGACATGCAGAAATTTAAAAACTAATGTAAACAGACATCTCGCTGCGCAGATCCCAATTTAGGTTGATCCCCCCCCCTCCAACCGTCTCCCGTTTTCTTTCTTCCTAGTAGCCCCTTACGTCTACAGTGGTGGCCTGCCTTGTTTGGGGTGAACTATGTTTAAAAAAAAAAAAAAAAAAAAAAAAAATGAATTCCATTTTCTAGTTCTGACCCCCCTTTTCTCTCGGAGTGAACAGAAGACCGAAACCAGAAACTCTTAAAAAGTCTGCGATTGGAGGAAAATGTCCATAGAAAAACACACGCATAAAAATGTGTAAGTCACGTATGGGCGAGAAACGTTTAAACAGACACGCAAGAACTTGTCTCCTGATTAAAATCATACCTTTTAGAATAGGTGTTGTTCTTACCAATCGGGGATACGTCCTCGACATTCGGTCCGACAGTGACTTTGTTGTTGTCGGGTTGCAGCATCGTTCTGTTCAGTCTCTGTCTGAGAACGGGGTTAGTTTATTGCTAATTGCCTGGGGCGCCTTTACCGGGGAATGCCGACGGCGCATTATGTCTAACCTCCTGTAGATGAGGTAATAAACATAATCTAATGGAGATTTGGTATCTGTCTGTATTGTAGTATCTGTTCTGTTGTCAAGAGACCATTTTCCCAAGCATTATCCTCCCCCTTTTCTTGTGAGTGTAGTGTAGTATCTGTTCTGTTGTCATTAAACCATTCTCCCAGGCATTATCCTCCCCCTTTTCTTGTGGGTGTAGTATCTGTTCTATTGTCAAGAAACCATTCTCCCAAGCATTATTCTCCCCCTTTTCTTGTGGGTGTAGTGTAGTATCTGTTCTGTTGTCATTAAACCATTCTCCCAGGCATTATCCTCCCCCTTTTCTTGTGGGTGTAGTATCTGTTCTATTGTCAAGAGACCATTTTCCCAAGCATTATCCTCCCCCTTTTCTTGTGGGTGTAGTGTAGTATCTGTTCTGTTGTCATTAAACCATTCTCCCAGGCATTATCCTCCCCCTTTTCTTGTGGGTGTAGTATCTGTTCTATTGTCAAGAGACCATTTTCCCAAGCGTTATCCTCCCCCTTTTCTTGTGGGTGTAGTGTAGTATCTGTTCTGTTGTCATTAGACCATTCTCCCAGGCATTATCCTCCCCCTTTTCTTGTGGGTGTAGTATCTGTTCTATTGTCAAGAAACCATTCTCCCAAGCATTATCCTCCCCCTTTTCTTGTGGGTGTAGTGTAGTATCTGTTCTGTTGTCATTAGACCATTCTCCCAAGCATTATCCTCCCCCTTTTCTTGTGGGTGTAGTATCTGTTCTATTGTCAAGAAACCATTCTCCCAAGCATTATCCTCCCCCTTTTCTTGTGGGTGTAGTGTAGTATCTATTCTGTAGTCATTAGACCATTCTCCCAGGCATTATCCTCCCCTTTTTCTTGTGGGTGTAGTATCTGTTCTATTGTCAAGAAACCATTCTCCCAAGCATTATCCTCCCCCTTTTCTTGTGGGTGTAGTGTAGTATCTGTTCTGTTGTCATTAGACCATTCTCCCAAGCATTATCCTCCCCCTTGTGGGTGTAGTGTAGTATCTGTTCTATTGTCATTAGACCATTCTCCCAAGCATTATCCTCCCCCTTTTCTTGTGGGTGTAGTGTAGTATCTGTTCTGTAGTCATGAGACCATTTTCCCAGGCATTATCCTCCCCCTTGTGGGTGTAGTGTAGTATCTGTTCTGTTGTCATTAGACCATTCTCCCAAGCATTATCCTCCCCTTTTTCTTGTGGGTGTAGTATCTGTTCTATTGTCAAGAAACCATTCTCCCAAGCATTATCCTCCCCCTTTTCTTGTGGGTGTAGTGTAGTATCTATTCTGTAGTCATTAGACCATTCTCCCAGGCATTATCCTCCCCTTTTTCTTGTGGGTGTAGTATCTGTTCTATTGTCAAGAAACCATTCTCCCAAGCATTATCCTCCCCCTTTTCTTGTGGGTGTAGTGTAGTATCTATTCTGTAGTCATTAGACCATTCTCCCAAGCATTATCCTCCCCCTTTTCTTGTGGGTGTAGTATCTGTTCTATTGTCAAGAAACCATTTTCCCAGGCATTATCCTCCCCCTTGTGGGTGTAGTGTAGTATCTGTTCTGTTGTCATTAGACCATTCTCCCAAGCATTATCCTCCCCTTTTTCTTGTGGGTGTAGTATCTGTTCTATTGTCAAGAAACCATTCTCCCAAGCATTATCCTCCCCCTTTTCTTGTGGGTGTAGTGTAGTATCTATTCTGTTGTCATTAGACCATTCTCCCAAGCATTATCCTCCCCCTTTTCTTGTGGGTGTAGTATCTGTTCTATTGTCAAGAAACCATTCTCCCAAGCATTATCCTCCCCCTTTTCTTGTGGGTGTAGTGTAGTATCTATTATGTAGTCATTAGACCATTCTCCCAGGCATTATCCTCCCCTTTTTCTTGTGGGTGTAGTATCTGTTCTATTGTCAAGAAACCATTCTCCCAAGCATTATCCTCCCCCTTTTCTTGTGGGTGTAGTGTAGTATCTATTCTGTAGTCATTAGACCATTCTCCCAGGCATTATCCTCCCCCTTGTGGGTGTAGTGTAGTATCTGTTCTGTTGTCATTAGACCATTCTCCCAAGCATTATCCTCCCCCTTGTGGGTGTAGTGTAGTATCTGTTCTGTAGTCATTAGACCATTCTCCCAGGCATTATCCTCCCCCTTGTGGGTGTAGTGTAGTATCTGTTCTGTAGTCATTAGACCATTCTCCCAGGCATTATCCTCCCCCTTGTGGGTGTAGTGTAGTATCTGTTCTGTTGTCATTAGACCATTCTCCCAGGCGTTACCCCTTCCTTTCGGGGTAGTGTAGCATATGTTCGTTTGTTATGAGACCATCTTCCCAGGCAGTACCTCTTCCTTTTTTGAGGGGAGGGGCAATGTATCTGTTCTGTAGTCATGCATGATACTATCCTCCCAGGGATTACCTTCTCTTTTTTTGGAGGGGGGTGTTAGTTCAGTATGATTTCTGTTGTCATGAGGTCATCTTCCTAGGCATTCCCTCTTCCTATTTTGAGGTGGGGGGGGGGCGGTAATATAGTATCTGTTCTGTGATCATGATACTATTCTCCCAAGGACTACCTTCTCCTTTTTTTGAGGGGGTGGAGGGGGGGGGGTAATGATGTACTAGCAGAAGTATGTGATTCGATAGAGATTAAGGTCAACAACCAAGTGAAATAAGTGTGATATTCGAAAGGTCCCTATGCTACAATTGAACCAAGTGGCCTCTCTGGTTTGAAGACACATCGGAAGACGTTGGTTTTTATTTGATTTGTTTCATAAAAACCGTTTTTTTTTTTTTTTTGTTTCTTAAAAAAAAATGAAAGAAAAACAGGTTTTTTAGCCAAACAGGATTTTCCTTCTGACAGACAAGTTGACATAACAACTTTCACTATTTAAAAATAAAACAAGATCTGGAAATAGCAACCTATTTAAATAAAAAATAAAAAAAACGGCAAAAAAAAACATTACGTGGAAAAGAGTGGTGTGTATAAGGAGGGGGGGGGTAATTGTACTTGAGCAAATCTGAGAAATCTTCCACACTATAATATATAATAAAGACCAATGTGTATTTATTTGTGTGTCTTTTCTTTTTCTTTTTCTTTCTTTGTCTTCCTTTTTTTCTTTTTACTTTCTGTCTTTCTTACTTTTTTCAATTTTCTTTTTTCAATTTTCTTTTTTCAATTTTCTTTTTTTTTTTTCTTTTTTTAATTTTTTTTAATTTTAAGAAAAAAAAATTTTTAAATAAAAATTTAAAAAAAAATTTTTTTTTTAATTTTTATTTAAAAATTTTTTTTTCTTAAAATTTTTTTTTTTTCTAATTTTTATTTCTTTCTCTTTACAGGTGAGTTCTTTTGTCTACCTTTTTAATTGGTGAGTTTTTGATTTCATTTTTTTTTAAAATTAATTGCTGATCACATTCTTCTATTTTAAAAGATCTTATAAAAACATTTACTAGCCCAAAAGGCGTGACTTTTAGTCTAGCTCTTATGTTTGGTAGCATTTAAGCATAGCATTACAATTAATATTCCTAATTTGACTACATCCGGAATCTCAAGGCTCTTTATACTAAATTTGGTGCAATTTGAACCAATACTTTTGGAACCTATAAGTGTTTATTGCTATCAGTAACAGTAGTATTATTATGATTCTCATACTTTGTCTCTCTCTTCGAGTGAGGATTCTTCATGAGGATGTCTTTGGCTGGATTGGTAGTTCTTAATTATTGCTGAAAACTAAGACATTTGTGCCCCAAAATATAGTTATTTATTGATTTCAGGTACATGTTTCGGGCAGAGAGGGAGATAGTGTTAAGAATTGATGGCTTTTAAGACTTAATAATTTATTTACGTTGTCTCATTTACTCTCTAATGAACTCATCTCTAAAATCTCCAGTTCAAACAACCTCCCAGCATGCGATCTCACAGTTCCTGCTGCTTCTGGGACACCAAAAAAACATTCACAGCAAGAACTTGCCTAGCTTAAACCACAGCAAATAACTTTTTTTCTCTCTCTCTCTTTCTCTCTCTGTACCAAAAACCAAACAGAACTTCCATGAACAAAGTCTCATTCCTTCGAACATCACATCCGTGGAACAAAATACCACGTGGCTGCTTCCCAACTGACTACAACATGGTCGTCTTCAAATACTTGTTTAGCCGTCCTCTTTGATAAGCAATTCCTCTTCAGTAATTTTCTGCCCTTTCCATCCATTGTTTCCGATCCACCGTAAGCAAATTTAGCGAACTTTGAATTCAACCAATTTTATAATTGCGATTGATTGGTTAATTTGAGTCACGTGAGACAAATCCTTGATTTTTGATTGGAAGTGGCCAATGGCGGTCAGAGGCGGACATAAAAAAAATGCTGCCGCTCTAATAGTTGTTTTTTAAAAGTTAAATCATTCTTTTATATTCTCCCCCCCCCCCCCCCACCGGGCAGCGCCGGGACACGGGCCCTGCTAGTATAAACTATTTTAACCTTTACTTGGTTATTGAAACCGTTAACAATTTGAATCCCTTGTCTGACATTTTAGGGTTGACCGACCTGGGTGTTGCTCCTTCTTGGTGACGTCATTTTACTCTGCGGTGACGGGGGGGGGGGGGTGAAAGTGGGGGGGGGGGGGCATACCAGTTTTATCCCAGGCCGGAAATCCGGTTACATTTCTTTGGAAAATAGAACAACTATTTCAAATCTACCAAAAATCTGTTTTTGGAGTTTTGTCTGCTTGTATGTTCGTTTTTACCGCCTCCCCACGAGGACTGGATGTGATGCAAGGTCAGTTTAATCTGAGAGATATCTAACTCCCCCCAAAAGGGGCACTCTAGACAGGACAAAAATAAAAAATGTGCCTCCATCTAGAATGATTTTTTTTTTCTTCCTCCTGATGGCGAACAGATACTACACTTTGATCCTGGTCGGGAAGTTCTGGCAAGACTATCTGTAACACGGTGAAGCCCGAATTGCGATGCGATTGGGAATTGATTCTAGACCCCCAAATCAAAAGCCTAACCCTAACCTGCGACACCAGTTGAATTTATATTTTCTATGGCCTTAGTTTATTTATCTTTTTATATTAAACTCAATGTCTTTAAAAAAAAGGGTTGATATGCTGTAAAACAAAACAACCAAACCAAACACCATGAATAAATATTTGAAGATATAAAGAACTTGAAGCATAAAAACTTTCACCAAAAAGACCAAATTCGGCAATAAATAACCCGAAAAGGGTTGATATGCCGTAAAACAAAACAACCAAACCAAACCAAACATCATGAATAAATACTTGATAACTTGTTATTTTGTCATCGTGTCATCGTTATATGAATATTTTAGATAGTAGGCAGAAAGGGTGAATAAAATAAATAAAAGGCAGGTGATAAGAGAGATGGTGAGAGGAATGGAATGATGCAAATAATTAAAAGAGCGAGACAAAAAAGAAGAGAAAAAGGAGAGAGGGAAGAGGTGTGGACGAAAAGGGAGGCAATCATACATAAAATCTAAAAGTGTATTCTTATGTAAAATTTACCGGGGAAGACAATGGAAGTGTTCTCGGATCTCTAAGAGCACAATAAGGTGGCTGTGAGAGCATTACTCACGTAAA